>JAWQUT010000289.1:705388-715901 GCA_033807755.1 Ellobium chinense | reverse complement strand
CTCACTCACTCACCTACCCACCCACCACGCTGTTCTTATTGCACGTGCTTTAAACAGCTTCGGTAAATCTTACTAACTAATGGCAGAATTACATACAGAATCATGGGAAAGGTTTAGCCCTCTCACAAATATCTAATAGAACCAACAGACCACTCTCAGTTACTATGCATGCACTGGCATCCGGGCATCGCAAATGACAACTCCACCCACTATTACTTCCGCTCTCTGCTCTTTCGTTGTCAAAGGGAATATGACTGACAGGTATGGTTTGTTACGTGGGCTTTTTGCATCTATCGTTTTTTTCGAAGAGTCATATGATGACGCAATCACACTACTGCTTTTGACATTTACATTGTGCTAAAACCGGAGGTGAACTTTGTAGGAGTTGACTAATTAATCTATAGAAATGTGACACTGACCCTGTGTAAATGAAAATCACTCGACAGCAAGTTTAGGGAGGGAAAAAAGTTCTAACACCAAAAACAGATTTCATCAGTCACTAGGAATCCAGAAGTCACAAAGTTTTCCCAGTTTTAAATGAATATAAAAGTAAAGCAAAAAAAAATTTTCTTAAACCTAAATTGCTATTACTGAGCTAACCTATTGCCTTTATCTACAACACACATCCTACCCATCTTCATTACCACCACCATCATCTTATCACTACCACCATCACCAACATCACTTTGCAGTCGCGCCGCTGAGAGATTCTGGTAGTACTCTTTCTTGCCTCCAGATTAGAAACATAATTCAGCCATTACTCTAGTGCACCCAGTCAGCGAAATTCCACAAACTGTTTTCTCTCTTAGTCTCCAGTCAGTAAACTATCAATTATGCATCTCCTGTTCTCTCGGGTACGCCTGGCGCGACGGTTAGTGCACGTACTAAAGAGGGTTCATGTCTTAATTATAGACAGTCGTGTATTCATCTCAAACGATAATTCAGTGAGTTGCAGTGCACAAGCGGGCCTGTCTGCATTGACTATGACAGTACTAATGAAAGTTGAGGTATTCCCTGTTCTCATAACTTCTCAAAATAGGCATTTCTGTTTTAACAAGTTTAACAAGTTTATTGCGAATAAGCCCAGACCACAGCCGTGGAAAAGGGCGAAAGAGACAGCAATGGTACTCTAATAGAATTAAGGGACATTCCGACAGGGAGTTGCGTTTTTAGTGCACAGCACTGTATTGCACTCATGTTGACCCCGGAACTCCGGCAAATTTCGTAGGCAATAATTATATGAGGACACTCCAGCCTAGAGGTTAGTTTTAGGAGTAGGGATAGGAAGAGGATTAAGGAAGAAAAAGCAAACTTGAGAGTGTTCTTAGACATTATTATTTGTTTAAGGACTCTGTGATGTGTACTTGAAGGGCTTCATGGCAAAACACATTATACCATTCGGGGGTTGTGGCAAAACAGACCAGATACAAAGCATATTTTTATGTGAAAGGCGAAATTTAAGTCTTAAATAATGTAGATCAAATGTCCTTCTCTATGGATGGAAATATACATGTATATTAAATACTCCTATTGCTACATGAAGTATGTAGAATAAGCTAAAAAAAATCATATTGGTGGATAACGCGTTTTGTCATGAAACCCTTCACTTTCTCTTTCCTAATCCTGATCCTAATCCTAAACCAAGCTCTAGGCAGAAGTGTCTTATAACATTGCCATGAAAGAAGTAAAACAATCAGAAAAGCAGTGCTAGTGTCAGCTAGTCTAGTCTAAGTATGGTTTTAACCCTCTAAGTCCCAAGAGTAGTAATGTTACTACAGTGACACAGCCGGTTCTTTTAGATGTTTTGAGTTAATGGTTTAGATTTTTTCGACATGATTTTTATTGTTATGTAGTGATATAAGGGCCATTGTACTCTGGTTCTTCGAGATTCAAGTCTAAATATCACTTGTTATTGAAATACCAAGCTCATGTGCCACATAAGGCACAGTGGGTCTTTGAGGGTTAAGATGATTCAGATCTATAATTATGTAGATGTATGTACGATTAGAGGCTAATATATTATTATGAGGCTCTTTCATGGGCTTATGCTGATTTAAGTCACAGAAGCCTGATCCGATTTCCCTCTTTGAGCCAATAAACTGTTTTCTCTACTGTCACTTACAAGAAATTCCACAAGTCTTCTTTAATAGGTTGCATCATTCAATGAGCTTTTTAAAAATGATGTTAAAAATAGAGATCTTTCATTTCGTTTTCGAGCTACGAACCAATACATCGAAAGGTGTAAACAAGCTAACCAGTTTCCTTAACGACAAGTGCTCCGCACAGAATGCCACACCAAAACCGATGTGAATGACCCAAACTTCAGGTTTAGTTTACAAAATCAGGAGAGAATACACACTAATTCGCAGGTAGGTTCACAAATCTAGGGCCCGTTCTCCACATTCTTTACTGTCTTCCTAACGCCTATGATAACATGCTATTTTCATCCAGTAAGAGGTCTGTAACCTTTAGGGTCGAGTGCTGGAATTCCAGGAAATTTTGTAAAGAATGTAGAGAAATTGATACATCCCAGAATATACGCACTCTAACTGATGGAAAGTGCAGTGTGTGGGTGCATTTATTGTCCGAATAGGGCACTCGTTCTATAGCACATTAAATAAAGCCAACGAAAAGAGGATGAAAAAGTGTGCATTTATACAAAAATCTGTTTTCAGAAATACCCCCTCCCCTGGGTAAAAGCTACCCTCAACAATTCCTTCCCTCCCCTCCCATCCCCCACCCTGCCTCGAAAAGGGAAAAAAAAAACATATGCCGAATCGAGTCACAACATCGAGGTACAGGTTATAATGAGACTTGCTGGAAGAAAGAAAAATAAGTTGGGAGAGAAAATGACCGTCCACCAGCAAAGGGTATAGCCTACATGCCGTACCCTGGAATAATGCAGACTAGGCTATATGATAACGATCCATATTATGTTCTGTTATTGTGTAATTGTGCTCGCTGCCTGTGGTGTTCTCTGTGAAGCAACGTGGCGTCTCCCACCACACCCTTTCTATTATTTCATAATACATGTATCATCATTACATGAGATCATTGTTTAATGTGTCTGTCTGCTTATGAGGTTGTCTGTCTGTCCGTTTGTTCGTTCAGGCGTTTATTTGTCTAGCATTTAGCACAGAGCGGTGAAGCGTATAAATATTCGTCCGTTAAGCATCTGTCTGTCTCTCTCTCTATCTGAGGTATCTGTCTGTCTGTCTTTCTGTCTGTCTATCTGACTATCTGCCTGTCCTTCTGTCTGTTTGTCTGTCTATCTGTCTCTGTTTCTGTCTGCCTTTTTCGGTCGGTCGGTCGGTCCGTCCGTCTTTCTGTCTGAGTGCCTGTCTGTCTATCTACCTCTTCATCTCTTTAACTGTCTGCCTACCTGCTTATCTGTCTGTCTGTCTGTCTGTCTGTCTGTCTGTCTGTCTGTCTGTCTGTCTGTCTCTCTGTCTGTCTGTCTGTCCGTCTGTCTGTCCGTCCCTCCTCTTTTAACTTTCTAGCTCAGGAAGTAACTTTATGAATGTACTAAAAAATCCATGCCCAATCATTGCTTTATACTTTAATTATGTACGATAACATTCAGTGTTACGGAAAATACCTCTCTATGTAATTCCAGGCAGTGTTGGATCCTGCCCTCTTGGCTATTTTCCTTGCAGAGCAAGCAGTTTTAGACCGTCGAAATAATTACCGACAAACTTTGCATGCCATCGAGAATCCTGCTGCCTGAACGGTTACATAGATACGTACAACTGATGACAGTTCGCATATTCTCAATATTGCTTAGACAACAGACTCCACTGTCGTGCATATTGTAGTCTCTGAAAAAAAATTCGCTGGATAATCTAAGCTCCTTTTAACCGCAACATTTTCTATGTTTCCGGAGAGTTGCAAATAAGCGGAGGTGAATGTGGTTATCAGACAGCCAAAGACATTACTGAAGAATTAACATGCCACTAGTGATGGGCAGTATCGTTTCTGAGTACCGACACTTTCGATTCTTAGGAGTTCGACTCAGTATCGAAGTTTAAGCTGTGGAGTTTCGATACAATTTCGAAACTTTCGATTTAAGCAGGGATAAATTTGTCTGACTCATGTGAGATTCCTCCCCCCTGTTTCCTTCCCTCACCGCCCCCACCCCTCACAAAGAAATAATGTCTTTGAAATATCCTTTTTCATGCCCTGCCTTATCTAACCCAGCAGAGTGACCTGTCTACAATAAGGGACTTAGAAATATTTTTGACTCCCACCTGATCCTCAGCAACTGTTTGAAAGACGTTTCACCGAAGAGCCAACAGTGACAAAAAGCCTTCGGAAGGGTATGGAAAGTAACGAAATCAATTTCAATAGTTTTCGCATCTCCAGTACCAGTCCAGCTATTGGTATCCTCGGTGAAAAAACTAATTAACGGTATCGAAAGAATCGGATATATCGAAATTAATTTCGATCCACAGTACAAAATTAGTTTCTGGTCTCCTTAGCGCAAAGTGTAACGGTATCAAAAGTTCTCAAAAATATCGAAGGTATAGAAATTACTATTGATCCAGCTCCGATCCTCAGAACAAAACTAGCTACCATTTTCCTCAGTGCAAAGTCTAACGGTATCAAAACGTAACGAAAGTATCTAAAAAGTATCGAAAATTTAAAAAAAAAATATGCCAGAAGTATCGATTAGGTACCGAAAATATCGAAATACCTATCCAGAAGTAAGTATCAGAATGAAAGTAGCATCGATATTTTCGATACTTCCAGTCGAGTACAAAGACTGAGTATCGGATACTTAAAACTTCAGGTATTAGCCCCTCATTACATGCCACCAAGATGAAAAATTGCTGGTCTGGCACAACGGTAGTAAAGATGGGTATCTCAGTAATCAACCCTCCTCATACGAGTGTTAACCCTTCGAGAGATGTAACAGGCTTCAAGATTATGCCATGGGCAATAAGTAGATCCTGCATGCCAGTGACCCTGGATGGAGAGGGTTAAAGATGCCATGGTCACGTAAGCATGGTTTAGACTCTGTGCGTATTTGTGCCATAAACTGATAAGAGGAATTGTCAGATTTTGAAAAAATTAATGCGTGTACTGATTTGGTCATCTTTTTAAAATTTTTAAAGATGAGTCAAGGATATGTGTGTGTGTGTGTGTGTGCGTGTGTGTGTGTGTGTGTGTGTGTGTGTGTGTGTGTGTGTGTGTGTGTGTGTGTGTGTGTGTTATGTGATGTGTGCGCGCGCACGCGCGTGCGTGCGTTAGATTAGAATTACGGAAATGGAAACGGACGGGTAAAATACTCGCAGTCAGAACGGCAGCAAGGTAGACAAACACATACAGAAAATCAGACAGACAGAATCAGAGAGAGAGGGATGTCATATTAATACCAAATCGTCACGCGCATTCCACATTTGCCTGAGTAGTTATTTTTTAGCTTTGGAGAAATTTAGTGCTTTCAACCTGTTGCTAAGTGCTAAATGCTGAGAGTAAAACAATGAGGCAGATATTGTTTAGCTTGTAAAATTAGGATACAACAACGAGTCAAAATTCTACATTTGTTTTAAGTTTTAATATGAAAAGGAAGACAAATGGAAGATCATTGTAATATAAACAAAACAAAACAAAACAAAACAAACAAAATGACAGGGGCACGTGTAGAATGGGCGTGTCGAAATACCACTCACTGTCATTAACATTATCGAGGTTACGGCTAAGATTTCAAAGACATTTTCAATAGAGCAAAGCTGAATACAAAAGAGCATTTTTAAAATGATGATCCGCATCCTCGACGACCTTATTCTCTTAACAGAAACGCTTACCCCCCAAAGCCTTGTATTCCTTTATTGCTCAGTTCTTTCATTACCCATTTCATGACCAAAGACAATTAAGGACCTCCTTGTTCACACTTGACGGGTTTGCTCCATGCTCCAGTAAAAAGTGCTCACTCTGGAAAGGCTAATGAGTGATCGAAGCGTCAAGTCTTGCGTGACAACGTCGATGCGGAAACAGAGCTGGGCAAAATCCATCCACGGTCGAGACAGGCGAAGGAAGCAACCAGGAAGTTAATCTACAGAAGATGAAAATGCATTCTAATTCCGCCTAATCGCAACTGAAAAGGTGTATTTTAGAAGTATGCAAATAAGAGGGGGTAGAAAATAAGCGTTGCCTTTGGTTTTCTGTTAATGTAGAGATAGAGATTTCTTGTAGTGTGGTGGAATTCAACTAAATATATGCTATTCTGAGACTGCTTCTAGAAATTGAACAAAATATGCTGCAAAATGTAGCGAGTAGAACAAAATTACCCTTATCCCTCCTCCCCTCCCCCCTCCAAAAAAAAGAGTGGAAAATGAATTTTAAAAAATGGATGGGTTGGGGATGGGGAAAGAGGGAAAGGGAGAAGAGGGGGAGATATAAAAAAGGCCACAAGGGCACTGGCAAAAATGGATTCGTTTGCCAACGACGAAAGGGGCTTGCACGCCAAGGTGACAGCCTGACATGCAAAAATAGTGAACGCTAAGTAGAGATAGATATGCTCGAGGCGTATAGAGTGGCTCGGATTAGGCACAAAAAAAAAAAAAACCACCAAACTTTTCAATAGCAATTCAATAGAAAACTTTAGACCTTTAAACCATGGTAAACTTCAGTAAAGATTTTACGTGAAAAAATTCAGCTGGCGCAGCTGTGGCCAGTTTTGAATCATTACTTTTCTTGAATCTTGACAGATTAAAGCAAATAATCAATTGTCTTTTTGTTGATTTGAATGTGCATCTTTATATATGAATGAATGTTTAAAGTGAAAGATGATGATGATGATGATGATGATGATGATGATAATGATGATGATGATGATGAGGGCCTATCTTTTTGAAAATGATGATGATGATGATCCAGCTGTAACCAAAACGCTCTTGACAGCCCATGGCGTCTTGGACAAATGTACATGTCTTCCTCAATTGTGTTTTTGATGTATACAGTGTGTTGTATATTGAACGATATATCGCTGTCATATGTCATCTATCCCGTCATTTATATTTTACTATATGTTTACCCATATATCAAACAATTGTAGTTTGAGTTGTTGAAAAATTAACTTGGTAGTAAGACCGCATACTGTTCCGCTTTCCGGTCCCTTAGGTTGCAGAGCAAAACATACTTATGAATCCTTACATCTCACAAATCTCAAAACTATTGACCGCTTCTCTGGAATTCGAATCTATTAGTTCATACTAGTGGTGAACGATACGTGAAGTCTTATGTATCGAGATTTTATTTCCATTCCATCAATATTATTGCTACCGCCATGATACTACAATAAAGCAACCTGGAGTTAGATTGGTACTGAAAATCAGAAGAAGATCGAATTTAGTTTTGATTCTTTCGATACTTCTGATACTCGAAACCTCGATACTCAGTACTTCGATATCTCAGCTACTGACTTGAAATTCTTACGCATCTTTATTGTCAGTACCCAGATACGATACTGCCACCAGTAGTTCATATTTTGCGACCCTAAGGTCAAGGATTGATTTCATCCCTATTACTTTTTGAACGTCTCGCGCCGTTCAGCCACAGCTAAACTACCCAGAGGTGGGCGTATATTATAGAAGGGGAAGATTATTAGACAGGGGAGATTACCCTCTTGCGTGTGGAACAAAGATCAGGAAGGGAGATAAATCGTGCAATTTGTTTGCAAGCTGAGGGGGAGATAATCATCCGTATATTCAGCGCATGCCTGATGAGTACGGAGAGCAGACTGGGTGTAATGATAGAGAGATGGAAATAGGAACGCTGTGAATGAAGATGGAAAAAAATGGCATACACTTCTAGAAAGAAATGTAAGGTTGCATTTATACATAGATCTAGAGTGTACATCAAGTGAGAGACAAAAATAAACAAAAATTGGATAGGCATGGTAGGAACAGAAAAGAGATAAAATGTGTGTGTGTGTGTGTGTGTGTGTGTGTGTGTGTGTGTGTGTGTGAGAGAGAGAGAGAGAGAGAGAGAGAGAGAGAGGGAGAGAAAGAAACAGAAAGATAGAGAAGGAAGGAGAGAGAGATAGAGTTTCCGATTAGGGCAACCATTCTAGTAGGCTTTAAGCTAAAGAATGAACGAACGAAAGGAGAGAGAGGTGTCAGGCGGAAAGGATGAAACCGATAGCCCCTTCTCGTTAACTAGTGTTGACGTTTAAGGAACGAGAAAGCGACAGAGATATAAATAAATCGCCCCTGTCATGCACGTGCATTTGTACTCACGCTGAGAAGCTGGGACGGAGAAAGAGGGAGAATGAAAATGGAAAGAGAAGGACAAGAGCGGAGTGTGTCGTTAGGTGTGACCGTTGTAGCGGTCATAGTGGAGCTTAAAGTAATAGGTAGTAGCAGATCAAGTTATGGGACATGTAGTTACGGACGTAAGAACCTAAAGGGTTCAGAATTTAAAAAAAAAAAAAAACTACTGGCGTCAGTAATAGCAGGGTATAAAATCTTAAAGACAGATTATATAATAACGAGACTAACAGCCCCTACAAATGGGCAGGCAGGCAACGCACCAGCGGCGAAAGAATACCTAGCGCACCGAAAGGCATCATAGACGAATGCATTAGACTCCGTGAAAAAGTTGGACGATTGGCGAATCGGGCGGATTGAAAAGATCTATCGGAGATTGTATTTCGTTGCTATACACATTCTTTTTTTTTAAAGAAAGGGTAAAAAAATAAAGAGGACTGATGTGTATAGTTACTTTTTGTGTATTTTTCTACGAATTTAGGTGAAAACTGCATGTTTCTACGTAACGTAGTTCTCAAGAAATCTGTGACACAAATTTGGCTGAAGCGTTTTATTAATATAGATATAACCGAATGACCTGAAACCACACTGCAAATATGCTGACTTGCAGTATTGAATTTGTAGAACATATTTGTTGCAGGAGCGGTTCCCAATGTGCTATGCTGATCTCATTGGTGCGTAACTATGGTTCGCTAAAGAACGTCATTTTTTTTTTCCACTCCCCTTTCATCTAAATTAAAACTTTGCAAAATCTAAATGAAGAGTTCCCAATGTAACCACATTGGTGGCTCGAAATCTACGGATGAGTCTTGACCATCTCGGAATGTTCCTGTGGTCCAAGGCGAAGAATTTTATTAAATGGCGCACAGAGGCTTTACCAGCTAGGTGGAGGTATGATGGACACCCAAGACATAAACCTTGCTTGTGTGGGGTGGGCGTAGGGATGGGCTCGGGGTGTAGGGGAGGGTATAAGTCGCCCCTTGTCTACATTTGTATTTATGATCAAGAATAAGTGCCAGAAAAAAAAAATCACTCCTAAGAGATAACAAGACCCCCAGACACAACGATTCGCTTAGATCTAATCTAAACCATACATACGACATAAGCATATGAAGACTCATCTCTCTTAATTACTGTGACGTCTCCGTGCATCATGAAGCGCATTTCTATATCTATTTATAGCCCCGGGGTGAGCGCAAGAAACAACTCAGGCACAAACGGAAGACGAAGGTGATGTGTAAATCATAACAGCGGGACAGACATTTTCCGGATGGGCAATTCCAGCCAAATGCCACGTCAGATACGCTATATTCTGAAAAGCTTTGACTTTATCATATTTAATTTTGATAGTTTATAACAGGAGAGAATTAAAATTTATTCTTTAGATATAAACCGAAACTGGTTGCTGTAAAGTCAGGGCTGTTCAGAAATTAGCGTAAGTGACGTGACATTCTGATGGAATTGCCCGGGTCGCTCTTCTAAGATTTATATTTCCCGGCGGTCGAGTCGCCGGAGCCAGTCGCTTGTTTCATGACTCGACTTCCAGCCCTCCCTGAAGTTTAGAAAGTGATTTTGGTGGNGGGGGGGGGGGGGGGGGGGCAGAGGGGCATTCCTTCTCCATGCTCTCGTCTAGTTTACGCTAAATGTTTTATATGAGGTCAGAGGGGAAAGAAAGACATAGAGAGAAAAAGAGAGAGAGATAGAGATACAGACAGACAGACAGACAAACAGAGAGACAGAAAGACAGACATGCAAGACAGGCAGGCAGGCAAGCAGGCAGACATACAGACAGACATACAGACAATAGACAGGCAGGCAGGCAGCAGGCAGACAGGCAGGCAGGCAGGCAGACAGACAGAGACAGGCAGGCAGGCAGGCAGGCAGGCAGACAGACAGACAGACAGACAGACAGACAGACAGACAGACAGACAGACAGACAGACAGAGACACCTACAGAGATAGTGGGAGAGAGGTAAGCAGGTGCTGCCTACCAGAAATTGAAATATAAAGTTTTCACAGACCTCTCTTTCTCAGCAACAGACCTCATAAAGAATTATGGCAAAGAAAGAGAGTGGGGTGGTTTTGACTCAGAATTTGCTAAACCTGGTCTTTTATCAGGCAATGGTGGATTGTCAACTGATGACTTACCGTATTTAAAAGTGCTGCGTGTCGTTCATCTCACAGCACAACGTGTCAAAAGAGAGAGAGAGAGAGAGAGAGGAGAGAGAGAGGAGAGAGAGAGA
>JAWQUT010000289.1:689559-702545 GCA_033807755.1 Ellobium chinense | reverse complement strand
GCCCCCCGCCCCATCCCGACAGATATTTTACATTACATAAATTTCAATATTATCCAGGGCCAATACAAAAAAAAGAGTAAGAAAAATATGTTGAGAAAGAAAGCAAGAAAGAAAGAAAGAAAGAAAATGATGAGATATAGCCATGTCTCACTCACTATGTAACATAGTCTGAAAGAAGTTGCACTGCCATTCATTCAACATTGCCCCACCTTACTCGGAGCAGAAAAGAATATACGTGTAAACTAAATAAAGTAGCCTATAATACATATAGAAAAAGAAAAAAAAACCATTGAGACAGTCCTTAAATATTATTTATTATCCTTGTGTTGGGATTTGCTCATGCGTGCTCATGTATTTTGTTAAAAAATCCTATCCTTAACCTTAAACCAAGCATTTAGTGCGAGAGTCTCTGAGTAAAGCCCTTGTTACGACCTGTGAGACGGATAAAAAAAAGAGAGAGAAGAGCTCTGTAGGACTTCGACAGAGAAATGACAGTTGCACAATGGAAATGCGTTGGAGGGGATGCGTGGGCAACGATGGAAGAGGGATCATATAAAAAAGAGATAGTGGAGACAGCTGATGGAAGAATGGAAATCAGTGGGGCATGTAGTGTAAGTGAATTGTACCATGACTCAATCATTCAAAGTGCAGTGGGAAGGAAAGATGGATGAGGGAACAAAGGAATGCAGGAGGCTTTTGAAACAGAGAAAGGCAGAAAAAAGCAAAGTTTGAAGATTGTCTTCTTCTTCCTCTTCTTCTTCTTCTTCCTCTTCTTCTTCTTCTTCTTCTTCTTCTTTTTCTTCTTCTTCTTCCTCTTCTTCTTCTTCTTCTGTTTCCTATGTTCTTCAATATGATCTAAAGTGGTTTGTAGAGTGGCGTGCTAGTGTTCAACCTAGTCACAAGTTATCTACGCCTTATCATGCCCAAGGCTGTGTAGCTGCAAGGTCACATTCTTCGTTTAAATTAAGAATGCGAAAGAGACACTCTTTTTTTCGCTCTCTGGCTGCCTCAACAGACAAACAGCTGGGACATTTAATAACTAGAAAACTAAATGATAAACGAAGTAGAGGACAAGGGAGAAAATTCTGACCGCAGTGGCAAGTTAACAGGGGAGACAAAGCAATAGTGAAATGTTAAGGTCGATAGCAGACAGACATAAGTGGAGGTCCAGTCCATATCGTCTAAGCTAGTTAATAGAAAAAAAAGTTGCCCCCAGAGAATAAGGAACCAAGACCAACTTGGCTCCTCTTTTCTTTCGCAATAGGGCTGTTTATAGGTCATGGTCATGGTTGGCAGCACGGGTCAGAGCAGCATGCTGACTGGTAGAAGGCAGTAGCGCTGGCTGGAAAACAGTGGAGTATCTAGTTAGTGAATGGCTGGTGGTCACGTGCCAAGGGCATGTGTGACCTTGGTAAACATTGTTGGCATTTTGTCCATCCCTGTCGGTAGGCTGTTTCCTGGGTTCACTGTTCATTAATTATTGAACAGGATCTGTGAAAGGCGTGGATATTAATTTCATTTTACTTTAGCGTAAAGGCAGATCGTTGCCACGGGGTCCTGCTTGCGCTAAGGATCACTCATGTGATACCGATTTTGCAAGTGCACACAGATATTAAAAGTTTTGTTTAGTTCTTCATTACCAGGGTCAGCAATGAGGCTACAAGAAAGTCAAATGAGTGACTCCTAGTGCGGGCAAAGCCTTGCAGCAACCATCTACTTTTACTCCATATCATTCCATAACACTTTAGAGAAAAACAAAGTGGGGCCCCAGCCCTGTGGGTCATATGACGGGATGTCCTCGCTCCTTCGAACAGTCTGAGCGATGCATGACCCCATAGAATGCACCAGAATCGCCGTCTCCGTGGTGTATCTCAAGCTAAATAATAATATATTGCCGTAATTTCTAGTTTGCTATGACCAAATTGCAGACAACAACAATAAATGCACAGCTAGTCTAATTTTCTCTCTAAAATAAACTGCCATCAATCCCCAGTGGATAAGAGTGTAAACCCGAAGACAGAATGTCTAGTCTAGGAAGGATAATCATAAGAACCAGGGCGGGAATAAGAGAGAAGAGAATGCAAGAGAATCACACCAAAATAGTGTGATGATCACGTAAGGAACACCAAAGATGAAAGAGAAGGAGAGAGCTGTGATGAAAAGGAAGAAGCGTATACGAGTGATAATGTTGAGTCAAAACTTGAATTGTTAAGTATCGCCACACTCAGCCTGTAATAATTTAGTATCGAAAATATCAGGTTTATTCCAGTCCTGGAATTACGTACCTGAGGGACATTTCGATACTTCCATACTTTTGATGCCTTTCAATTCTTTCGATGCTCCCGGTGCTGTTGATACTGCTAAGTTTAAGCATGAAAGAGACCGATAGCTCGTTTAATGTTGAGGATTCAAAAAGGATCAAAATAAATTTAGATCCTTTAGATACTTTCTATGCTTTCAATCCCTATAGTACTGTTTGGTGGTGGTAAGTTTGACACCGAGGATCGGAGGATTTGTTATCCTCTCCACGCTTTCGACCGCTAGGCTTTGCAATGGGTGCTATCCTTTCGACACCTTTTGATACGATAAGTTTTTGCAGTGGTCAGACTGAAAGCTTAGTCTGGTACTGAGCATCGAAAAGGGCTCGAAATGAACTTCGAAACTTTCGATTTCTTCACAACTTTCGATACTTTCAGTACTTTCGATTTCTTCACAACTTTCGATACTTTCAGTACGTCCGATACTTCCGGTGCTTTCGAAATTCCTAAGTATCAAAGGTTCCGAAACTCAAAAAGCGATACTGCTCATCACTAACCCGTGAGCTGTGAATCTGATAACTTGAAACTTTGGAGGAGAATATGATTATCTAAGATTTTAGGCCTCTATACAAGTAAGCAGAATAACCTTACCCACCTAGCAACAGCCACACAAAGCTTTCAAGGTTTTATGATAACTGTAGAATGATAATCACAATGAAGAGGACATGAATGAGATAGTGTATGTGTATTGGATAAGGAAATAGATCAAAGTAATACGTAAACTGAATATTGAATCTGGGATAGAGATACGCTGTCATTATGGAAGGCAAAGTCATCAAATATTATATCACTTTACATAACTTCTTGATCACCATTTCTTGCAATAAAAACCATGATTTCCTTTCCAGGCTAAAGAGACTTTCGTTAAAAACGTTTAAGTTGAGTTTAATGGTATTTCCTCATAATTTATATCCGTAATCACCCAGCAAGAAGTCAGGCACCATTAAAATCTTATCAACCTCATGCCTTGAGACAAGGTGTCGGGCGGGCTTGGGCTAAAAAAATCGAATCTTAAACACATGCAAATTGGTTCCTGATGGCGCATAAAAAAGCTTCCATGAATACCGGTTAAAAATTATCCAGTGCGAACCTTTGCCTTGAGATGCATTAAAATTGGCTTATGATGACTGCTTTATGGGATGCCTAAGATTCCAAAATTTGGCTTCAGTGTCACTTTCATGTCTGTAAATGCACTAAAATTTGGCCAGTGTTAATGGTTTTATCGTGTGCTTAATTTTTTCACACCTTGGCTCTAAAATATTTTGTTTTTTGTAGGGGCTTTTAGAGGGCAATAAACGAGCTGAAATATAGCTCTATATCTAGAGACAGGTGTTAAGTTTTAATTATAAAGATGCAAGCAGTACCAGGTTAAAGGGTACGGCAGTTCCAACAAACACAGGAATTTGACCACAGTATGAGGTAAGGGGTTGAATTTCAAAGGCTTAGATACATGCGAATACTTTTGCAGACTCAGAATAGGCAAGACTTTGCCACTTAAGGTAAAGAGTATTATTGTGTGACTGTTGCTAGGTGGGTTAGGTTATCCCGTTTATTGTGTGATAAGTCATAAACTCTTAGGTAGTCTTATGCTCTGTTTAAGTTTTCAAAATCTGATTGGTCATGGAGCATTCTTCTGTGTTTCAAACGTTGGAGGAACAGTTTAAAATATGTGTGAAAAGTATTTTGGCTCGGGACACCTTGACAAGTCAGTTACGGGATGTGAAAGCGTGTATAGTCAACAGTGGGGAAAATTATTGGCATCTTCATACCTCAGAACGAAAATATGATGAAGCGAAGATGGACACGCCTCTATAATGGCCGGAGCCTTAGAAATATGTTCTCATTCAACCATTATGAACGGGCTGGGAGAGAGGGGATGGGGTAGGAGAGGGCGAACAATCGGTTATTGTTCTAACCCACGGTAACAAAAAACAAAAAAAAGGAAAATAAAAACATGATAATTTGCAGTGTCAAACAGTGTTATATATCTCATTCNGACTTTCGTTAAAAACGTTTAAGTTGAGTTTAATGGTATTTCCTCATAATTTATATCCGTAATCACCCAGCAAGAAGTCAGGCACCATTAAAATCTTATCAACCTCATGCCTTGCGACAAGGTGTCGGGCGGGCTTGGGCTAAAAAAAAATCGAATCTTAAACACATGCAAATTGGCTCCTGATGGCGCATAAAAACGCTTCCTTGAATGCCGGTTCAAAATTATCCAGTGCCAACCTCTGCCTTGAGATGCATTAAAATTGGCTTATGATGACTATTTTATGAGATGCCTAAAATTCCATAGTTTGGCTTCATTGCCACTTTCATGTCTGTAAATGCACTAAAATTTGGCCAGTGTTAATGGTTTTATCGTGTGCTTAATTTTTCACACCTTGGCTCTAAAATATTTTGTTTTTTGTAGGGGCTTTTAGAGGGCAATAAACGAGCTGAAATATAGCTCTATATCTGGAGACAGGTGTTAAGCTTTAATTATAAAGATGCAAGCAGTACCAGGTTAAAGAGTACGCAGTTCCAACAAACAGAGGAATTTGACCACAGTATGGGGTAAGGGGTTATATTTGAATTTCAAAGGCTTAGATACATTATACGTAAATACCTTCGTAGACCCAGAATAGGCTAGGCTTCGCCACTTGAGGTAAATAATTATATGGCTGTTGCTAAGTGGGTGAGGTTATCCTGCTTACAGTGTGGAAAGGCGTGACATCTTAGGTTCTCTCATGCGCTGCTAAAGTTTTCAAAATCTAATTCATCTTAGGGCTTTCTTCTACGTGTCAAACTTTGGAGGAAGAGTTACACAATATGTATGGAAAGTATTTTAGCTCGGAACACCTTGATAAATCAAGGAAGGTGTGAAAGCATGTATAGACAACAGTGGAAAAAAATATATTCGCATCTTCATACCTTAGAACGAAAACTTGATGAAGCGAAGAAGGACACGCCTCTGTAATGGCCACCTATTCAAATACAAAAAGACCTTCTCAACACTGTGGATAGATTTTCATGTGCGTTCCATCCTATTTCCCAGTGGATACGGTGGTATTATTTTGGTGAGCGGATATATAGAATATGAAAAGAACTCTATCCTACTCTGTCAAGCGTCCCAATTGGGCATCCACTCTAAGCCACGGTTAGAGAAAAATGAAAATAAATATACGATTATTATTTACCCTGTAGAGAAATTGGTTTACGGTATCACAGAGTGCTATACATCTCTTCCATACTACAAACACATAGATCAATATTCTTCATATTACATTAATATGCAATATTACAAGTTAAATACATAATAAAATCATTGCTGTTCTACCGCGATGCAGCGCCCTAGTCCCTCCAGCTCTATAGCCAACTATTCATTTACACCTGAATCGAGCGGGGAAAGGAAAGTAAAATGTCTTTGCCGAGCACATTACAACACAAACTGCCCGGCTTGAGAGTCAAACACAAAAATCTTAGACCCTTTCTGAATACGATTTCACAAACCATAATATGGCATTGCTGCCTCTTCAACAAGATAGACATACCTAATCCAACCCATCCTCAACCCTAATCTCAATCATTTGCCCGTGTATTAGCACCATGTAGCTATAACTTTCACGTTATCACAGTAAAATAAAATGTATAATGGAAACCATCTCTTTGCTCCATGCAGTGAGCAGCAAAGAGCGTACTATGAGCGATTGTCATAACACAGATTAATAGCACAGCTGACCGACGGTTAATGGTCACTGCCGCGACATGAATACTTTAGTTTATTATGAGACACAGTCATCGCGTCCAATTAACTCCCCCTGCTTTGGCAGCATTATGTCAATCAATCTCGCTGGCACCTAGCGTATTATGGAGTTTATACGCATAATATATATTACATACTTTTGTCTTTTGGCTATCATGTATACTACATTAAATACTTTGTCTATCAGTCATTCTATAATATTAAATGAAAAAGTTTGATGTATATGAGGACGAAAATGTCATGGGAATGACAGGTATATAACAGGAATGACAGGGGTATAACAGAAGAGAAAAGGCATAATGAGACAATGGCCTAATTTGAATACATTCACACGCTTCGTATTAGAGCTTTTATTTCTTTTTGCGAATTTCACGAGTAAAGGATTTCATACTGTGTCGACACTTTGCAGATCGCTAGATTACTGTTCCTCAGAACGTTACGGTAAGGAAAAATTTGGTACAAAAACGTCTAGTATTTGAAATAATGAAAGTACATCAGTTTGAGTCGAGGCATTACCAACTGCTGGTTGTAGGTGGGGATTGGCTTCCGATGATAAAGATCGGAGAGCGCAGATTTGAGCTTATACGTAGTTCAAAGGCTGTAAGTATGTATGTGTGTATATATGTATGTATTTATGTGTGTATGTATGTATGTATGTATGTATGTATGTATGTATGTATGTATGTATGTATGTAAGTTTATGTATGTATGCATGTATGTACACCGTATTTTATATATATATATACATACACATATATATATGTATATATATACACACCAGGTAACGTGAGCCGTGATGGTAATGTGTGTTCCCTGCCAAGTCTTATTGCTCGTAACGATGTACAGTTACAGAGGCCCGTGCACGCGGCCACGGTGTGTCTACTGGCGTGAGTACAACATTAATATTATGCGCGTGAGTCGTGAGTAATTGTATGCAGATGGCAAAGGTAGGACAGAGGCAAGCATCGGGCGAGTCGCGCTGTTGTGCCTTGCGTGGAATGTGGTCGGTATTTTGTGCCTACGTATGTGTGTTTGTTGGTGTGTTGGAACTGTGTGAGAAATAGACTACACGGTGGGGAACGCCAGATTAAAGAGAACTGGGTGACACACTGAAAGGATATACCTAGACATAGTGTAGGTATAATATTATGTGGCATGATCGACTACGCTTAATCGCAACTCCTGGAGAACATGGTAAAAGTTGTGATTAAAAGATTTGCAGTTATTCAGTGACATTCATATGGAGTATAATCGATTTCTGTGGTATAAACTATCTTGGGGAAGTTGCCTTTTGACGGATTGCGCTTAAGCGGAGTCAACGGTGTTTACGAAAGAGAGCTGACAATGAGAGAAAAGCGGTCTGACATAGCAAAAAAGCGGTATGGGAAAGGACATGCTGAAAGGTTATCATCACAGTTAAAAACGTTATGTTAAGTTTATTATGTATTCCACACAGTATTGGCTTCACGCCTGCATTCGCCATGAGACAGCGAATGGAACAGATAAATACAAGCAAAACGTCATATACACATGTGCTTTGGGTTAATGCGATCTTTCTTAGATTACCATAATAAAACATAATATCTCTATTATTTGAAGCGATGGGCTTGCGTGGATATTGGAATCGAACCCACACCCTTTTGATCTTGAATCCTACGACATAGCCTTTCGGCCCCCATTACTTCAGGTAAACATTAATGCTACGTACGTAATCAGAGCATATGATAATATTATCCAAGTCTGAGCCAAAGACTGATCAACAGAACGTCGCCAGATACCGCTGCTGTTCAAATGCTACGTTAACGTACTGAGAAACCAGTCTCATGTAGCTTGTCCTGCGTCTCCGTGAAAACCCAAGCGAAGGTTAAAAAAAATACTGAATAGACACTTTACTGCTGGCTAGCTCTCTGAGCATCGTTTTTCTATTCTGTTGGCAGTGATATGTGTTGGCTGCCGTCTGTGTCGTTCATGTATAGAAGCGGTGGTGGTTGTATAATGAGGATGGTCGGTGTCTGTACTCTGAATAGGACAGAAAGGGACTTAAAAGTGAGGCCAGAGGTGCAAAGATAGACAAAATCTTTAAATTACGTACACAGGGGTTTGGAAACTAATACATGAAAATGAAAGTCTTTGGCTGGATTTACTTGTTTGTGGGTTTGTACGGTATAGAAATTTACACCGCTTGACTTAGGAATTTCAAATTTAGGAAGTCATCAGCAATCAATAAGGAGGGATCACTGAGACATCTATCGTTGCTCCCAGATGGCTCCTTGCGGGTCTCAGGCGATTAAGAGAGACCTTTCAGTGTACTGATCATAGGGAATGAGAGCATACAGTCACGCCACAGCAAATGACAGGACTGGCTGACAAATAATGCTCACTAGTGGCCACTCGAAAGGTGCATCACATTGCAATTCACAGTTACCAGCGCTTTGATGACAAATTTTTCGATAAGTCTAATCACAATGGTTTGCTTTAAGAAAGACTGTTCCTTGATGTTAGATACAAACATATCATTAAAAAGATTCCAATCATCTCGCAGCATCGCTACAGAGAAATGTAGATATTCTGCTATTTGAATGTCATTCTGCGGAAGCTGCATTTACACGGGCTACTATTAAGCGGAAATTCCTGTATTTAAAGTCTCCTTTTTTCCTACAAAAAATGAGAGGACACTCATAACTGCACCGTTTCACGTCTGGAACCGTTCAGCGATACACTAATACCACCAGGGGAGAGTACTGCATTAGTCTGAGAAATTAGAGGGATTACCATATGATATAAAACAGGTGGCAGTATTCGCATCGTGAGTGGGTCAAAGAACATAAGGGGGCTATGTGCTACCGGGCCTGTGTCCTACAGAAAAGTGGCGAATGGCGCATAGCTTATTTTGCTTAATCACCTTCACTATTTAACCAAAACATCCGCTTAATCACAATAATATATGATTTTCTTTTCTTTTCTTTTTTCTTTTTTTTTTGTTTTGAAAGACTAGATAACGCCAGCCCAAACTTTGCATGAAGAGGGAACGAAAAAGAGCGTTTGCATTATTTGAACACACGGCGAATAAATGAAAATGAACAATTAACTAAATGTCTCCTCAAAATCCGACATTCTATTTGATCTGTGACGGTAGCTGATAACGCGAAGGGAAAAAAAACAACACCTCTAATTTTGACAGCCAATGAAACAGGGCTCGCCTGACCCTTTCTCCCCGCTACCAATGAGATCTCATGAACCGAAGAATGGAAAACATGAACGAACATTGGTGATATTAAACTATTTTGAAAAACATACTCAGAGGTCATTTTGAGGCCCGAAAGCCATAAAAATAAACATGTTCAGAACAAATGGAGACGCACCCCAAGTTTCAGTGGATACTCCTATGTTTATAAAGGGAGCGAATAAAGTTTCTTATAATAATATCTTGTCAGTTCGAGCTGCGATAAACGACGCAATACCATACATGAAATATAGGCTCTCTCCAAAAGATAACACATTAATGTATCCTCTAAACAAAACTCACCATATAATCACAACTCCTTTCACCTGCATTTTTAATGCCCCCTGATGAGGTACAATTAAGCAGGGTCGCTAACTGTTTTTCGCAGCAGGAATAAGCCATTTGTAAAAAATTAAGTATAAAAGATAAATGCGCATGGTACAAATGTCAGCATAGAGGCGTCAAAAAAGTGATTAACTTCTTTTTTAACAAAGCCAACTTTATACGTATAACGTTTGTAAAAGCATGCACACAATTCATTTTTAGACTTATGCTTGTCCGAAGGATACCCATACTTTTCGATCTAGCATTTTTTTTTGACATTCGTTAATTCGACGGTGCAAATACACTATTTACTTAAGAGCTCTAATTCCCCTAGTTTCTAGTCAGTGGAGAAGCACGCATCGATTTGTTATGATATCCGCAAATTGGGCTTTGATGTATCGGGGCCTCTGAAAAGTATGAAAGAAAATGATAGTTATTCAATGGTACTTGAGGCTACAGATCTATCTCAGTCTACGCAACATCGTAGGCAAGAAGAAATTGATTTCATTTAACTGCTGTTCTCGAACATAAAAGTTAATGCAAAGGTAATGTAGCGGCTACTGTGGGCATGGCTTAATCGCAACTTTCGCTTATTCACATTTTCATGAGATAAAAAGCAGTTTTTGTCTCTATCTCACACTTCCGTTCCTCTACAGAGTCTCTATCTTCCTCTCTTACTGTTGCGTTTCCTCGCCTGCCTCTTTTCCTCTCTCTCTCTCTCCCTCTTACTCTCTCTAATTCTCTCTGGCCTTCCTCTCCCTCTCTCCCTCTCTCTCTCTCTCTTTCTTTCCCTCTCTCCCCTCTCTCTCCCTCTCTCTTCCTCTCTCTCTCCCTCTCCCTCTCTCCCTCTCTCCCTCTCTCTCTCTCTCTCTCTCTCCATCCTTGTCAACTCAAAACTTCAACATTGTGTTTCTTATGACTAACACAGTAATCAATAAACAACATTTCGACACAAAATAATTATACGCTTGTAAACTTTAGATTCGTCAACATTCTAAATTCTAGTTTTTTATTAGCACTCCTCTTCTCTTATTTGGCTATCGATTGCCAAACTGGCAGGCCTGACATATTAAAATAAACCTGTACAAGAGAAACAAGATTCTGGTGACATACTTTTGTTAGTTAAAAGCGTGCACTGGGCACTTCTATTATTATCGTCGCCTATTGTTATCAAATCGACCGTTAAAAATTAGAATATCAATGTAAATGTTACAAAACTCCGTTCCTACTTTTTAGCCGTCGCGTGATATCATATTTATAGAATATCCTAACATGTGTGCTGTAATATCCGTATTGACCTATGAATATAAATTACAGTAAAAACTCTTGAATTCCAGTTTCAGGGGATGAGCTGAGAAATATAACTTATTGAGGTATTGTAATTCAACAGCTAATTTTAATACTATATTAGTAGATACCACCGTTCCGGATCCGTGGGGGGAAAAAAAGCAAAAAAAAACCCAACAAAACAGCATTTTGCAGTAATAATGAATAGATGTCTAGATATAAACATTAATTCTCTAATCACATTCCTGCTCCAAGAGGTCAGCCATGATGGTTGCGCTAAATATGCGCAATTTTGTGTTGAATGTTTTTCCCCATTAGCACCGGTGCTGAATATAGTTCTGTAGCGTTCAAGAGCCACATAGTGGGGAGTGATCATTATAAATTACTGTTGTTTTTGTACACCTAGTTCGGGATATAGTCATTCGACAAACACACAATAGGCATAATTGCAAATGACAATACGTTCATTTGAAGTGAATTTTTCACGATCTCGTGTGGCATCTCTGTGGCATTTTCCAGGTCACCAATCTGCGCTCGTAATTTTTCTTTATATAGAATATAGTATATAGAATATGGAGTATGAAGCTGTAACTTTGCAACGAGTAGGCAAGGGCTGTGTTTGGCTGGTCCCTGCGGCGTTGTGAATTGGGTTGTCTTTAGCAAAGAGAGTATCAGTCTCTAGGCAAACCAAGATGGCTGCGACTAATGCGGAAGAGCACGAAAATAAGGCATTTACTTGAGGGTGGTGTTTGCCGTACTGATATCTTTGCCTTATTTATCAGCAAGCATACCACCGTTACTTGCTAAGAGAGTGATACTTCTGTTGTTTAGAATCTTCGTGGGATCGCAATTCAGAATAAAACGACAGTCATTTCGTACACCCAAGATGATTACACACACGTACACCAATTCTTCTTTTCCAAAACCTGCAGTATCGAGACTTATTTCTATTATTGTGAGTAGTCGATTACGTGACATCTCTTTTTTAGTTGTTTTTTTTTTTTAATCTACATCTTTGTAGTTAGTACCACCTTTCATTGATTTTCACTGAATAATATCATGACCATCTGTTACAAACTGTTATAAATAGAACGACCACAGCTTTTGTCTCCAGATTATGCAGAGTACTATTTACACTGCACACTTTTTGATTAATGATGTTTGCAGCTCCTGAATGGGTTTCTAGGTGTCTAATGAGACAAGGGCCATAATGTATTAGATCTGTACTTCACGTTGCTCTCTGTTATGCACACCTTTCAGAAAAGTGTCAGCTGTTTTGCATATTATATTGAACGCCATTTGAAAGTGACGGGGTTACCAGACAGGCCCATTGTGACAGTGGTGGTCGTGGTGGTGATGATACCAGAATATGACCTGAAAGTTGATCTTAATATGTGTATATGAAGGGCTTCCTGGCAAAACACATTATACACCATTCGGGAGTTGTGGCAAAACAGACCAGATACAAAGCATATTTTTTATGTGAAAGGCGAAATTTAAGTCTTAGATAATGTAGATCAAATGTCCTTCTATGGAATGGAAATATACATGTATACTAAATACACCTATTGCTACATGGAGTATGTAGAATAAGCTAAAAATTCATATTGGTGGATAACGCATTTTGCCATGAAACCCTTCATATGCAGTGAACTGAAATGAATTTAGATTAATTGTGATATTGTTTTAACGTAATACCGAAGTGATAATTCTGTTGATTTTGTTGTTGTTGTTGTTGTTGTTGTTGTTGTTGTTGTTGTTGTTGTTGTTGTTGTTCAAGTGCTGATATGACGGAACTTGTTAGAAGTATTTTTTCCTTATTATTTCCAGCGGTCGTGATGATAATGATGATGGTGGTGGTGGTGGTGGTGATGATGATGATGATGATGATGATGATGCTGATGATGATGATGATGATGATGATGATGATGATGATATGAGGAAGATTATGCAATGAGGGGCTGGATGTTGACGATGTGCCTGTTGAGATGTGAATGGTTATCTTGGAAATACTGAACATACTTTCTAATAGTGTTCAGCATTTTGAACGTATTCCCTCTCTCCCAGTCTACGCCCCTGACCCCAC
>JAWQUT010000289.1:664611-675120 GCA_033807755.1 Ellobium chinense | reverse complement strand
TATATATATATATATATATATATATATAAAAACACTTCAAAAAGACGCAATGTACATATCAAGTCGTTCCAAGTCTCTGCTCTGTCACGCTACACTTTTCTATCTTGCACTCGTAATGCATTCGCTCACTATCTTGCCAAGCAAAAGACCGAACTCAATGTTTAGTTCATGGGATCCTCACTGGCTGAATTCACTACTCATACCCTACCAGGCACAGAAGACATTGTATACATACAGCGAGGTTTACGCTGTAGTGTCGAAAAATCACGTCCTCTTAGATTTCCCCTGGAACACGTAGTCAACTAAGCCCTAAATCCAACCTAAATCCCACTACTTTATGTCAAATCCCACCTTTTCACAACAACAGCTGCGGAATTTCTGAGCACACGACCAGAAAGACGTGAGTCTGGGAAAAGAATTTCCAGACATATTTTCAATCACCTAAGAACACTTTGAACCACTTTTTGTCAGGTTTCAAAACACGGCGACCTGAGCGCTTTGGAAAGTTTAGAGCCATGTAAAACACCGGGTCTGGCAATGTGTGCCAGAAGAAATATTTCTGAAAATTAGGGTTTAAAAAAAAATTCTGGAGGCACAAATGTCAGGGCAGCTTTGGGCAAGGGAGGAGGCAGATAAAGATTGGTTAGGGAGGGAAAGGAGAAAAAAATGTTTTGAATTATTCAACTTTAAGATTCTTTCCTCGTCCAAAGAAAATAAATTCTGGTTGATTTTGCAACGACAACAAAAAAAAACCAAGCGCAATTACGACTGCCGTGGAAGACTGACAAAGCTTTCCCGCTTGAATTTTTTACTTTCGGGATATGAGTGAGTGAGTGAGTGAGTGAGTGAGTGAGTGAGTGAGTGAGTGAGTGAGTGAGTAAGTGAGTGAGTGAGTGAGTGAATAAGTGAGTGAATAAGTGAGTGAATGAGAGTAAGTGAGTGAGTCAGTCAATGAATCAGTTAGTGAGTCAGTGAATCTGTGAGTGAGTGAGTGAGTCATTGCGTGAGTGAGTGAGTGAGTGAGTGAGTGAGTGAGTGAGTGAGTGAGTGAGTGAGTGAGTGAGTGAGTGAGTCATTCAGTCAGTCAGTCAGTCAGTCAGTAAGTCAGTCAGTCAGTCAGTCAGTCAGTCAGTCCGTCACTGACTCACTACTGACTGACTAAGTCAGGAATCGTATTCCTCAAAATCAATAACATGCCCTATTTTTTTCATAAGGATTGACAGAAGACATTTTTTTTTAAAATGGAGAAGATGAGATTTCTCGTGGTGGGAGGTACAAACAAGATTAATTTCTTCTGATGAAAGGAGACTGATACCGATCTCAGTGTCTAAAACTCTCCAAAAAAAAAAAAAANAAAAAAAAAAAAAATGACGCCAATCTTCTTTGCTGCTCTTTCGTCTTCATCTTTCACATTGTCATCAGTGTCATGAAGGCAGAAGGCACTACAAGGGCATAGACAAGTTCTTTCTAGAAAATTTATTTTGCATTTTGCTGTGCCAAGCTTTTGTCTCGTGGTGTTATGAGTCCTTTGCTTCCAAAACCATTATTGGCACTTAATAATAATAATAATAATAACAATAATAATGATAATAACAATAATAATAAGGTGATAATAGAGCGGTTCATAGGGGTTATCACACCTGCAGGACAAATTACTCAATGATTTTCACAGCTCCCTGGGACGCCTACAATGTCGCTGCCATTTACAGTGCGCCGATCCAGCATTTTAACAAATATCTTTCACTCTCTGTTGTTTGGTACCCAGTTTACAAAGAGATTGACTCGGGGAAATATGAATTAAATGTTTTGCCAAAGCTTTAACAACATGAACAGAGCGCAGTATATAATAGAATCCACCGACTTTAGATCTTGAGTTCAAAGGCGTTACCATTGCCACGCTGCAATGATTAATAACTTTGTTATCCATGTATTCATGTTACAATGTACTCCTCTGCCACATACCAGTAAGTCATGTGAAAAAGAACAAGAACAAGAAAGAATGATTTCTCAGCTCAGCAAGCTATTTTCAGTGTGAGATGTCTGGCTTCAACCAAGACACGAGACACTGACACTAGGAATTCCACATTCCACGTCAACCATTGTATACCACCCCATTCATGTCTAGACAACTACGTCACCAAAACGCACTACATGCAAGTTGCCAGGGGAGATCACCCACATCCAAGGAATTTTTTTTTATTGCATACGCACCAACAAGCAATAGTTTGTCACTAGGTTGTTTTTTTCCCTCTATGAGCTATATTAACATTTTGAGCTGCCCTCTGAACTCAAAGTTTTTAGCTTTCATCCAGACCCATACCAGACTAAAGCTCATTATGTGGCCCAAATTTTAAGCCTGACACAACCCTAGCAAGCCCATTGTAATTTTGAGCTTGGTTGCTATTTGTAAACCGAGCCTACCTTTTTCACTGGCCAACGCCAAACCCCTCCTCTTCCGCCGGAGCACACCCTTGACCTGGCAGTTTCAGTCCAGGGCTAAATAGTGCCTGGCAAAATAAAGTAAAATGGACACAGTATCCCATGATATCAAAATTTGCCACCTTGAGCCCTTATCACTGGAAGCAGGGCAAGCAAAAAGAGGGAAAAGGGGAGATAAAATATAACCAGTAAGTAGTAAGACCCAATAGTCTTTGTAGAATTACAGGTCTGTAACCACTACTCGCCACGGGAGGGAGGCACTGGGCACCATTGTACTTATTGACAGCACAACTGGCTTCCAATACCAAAGAAAAATATGAGGAGCTAACGATATCTGGATTCATTGTAATACATAATGCTTTCTTTGAATGTTACTACGAGCTTAAACGAGAAAGATGATTCTCATCAGTGCTTTATGTTTAATGGATTTATCCCTGCCGAGGTTTAGACTGAAGGTTTCATTGCGAGACTCCACTTGGCAATGATTCTCTGTTTCTCCTACGTCCAATATACGCCGTGTCCAAACGAAATCCACTACTCTACCCGTTTGACAAGATATTTTGCTCAGCGCCATTCTCCCATCTATTCTCACCCCATCCCCTCCCCCCACTCCTCCCTCCCTCCCCCATAAAAAATTATAATATTAATCGGCTATGCTGCCTTAGAGTAGATTGACCTCCTTTATCCTACCTTGTGTGAGCATTTGTTTGCGTCTGCTCACTCCTTACTTCTGTTACTAAGTGCTCCGTTTCCACCTTGTACTACACCTATGCCTTAGAGTAATTAAGTGCACCGTGGAAATTACCAGTGAATTAACTTCTACTATGGCTAGAGACTTAAATGGCATCACAAGTTGTAATTCCCAGATCAATTAATTAATGTAACAGTGCAGCTTATAAGATAACGGCCATACAGATGTATTCGTTTATAGTGATGTCCCAGTTTTATCTGGAGCGATGGAGTTACTGCCAGAAAATTAATCATAAAAAAGCCTATAAATGTGCCGAAAGACCTAAAGATTACTTCGGAAACACATGACGCTAAATTACTACAAGCGATCTGTAAATTAATAACTGTTAGAAGTCTATTAAGCAAAGTCTCTGATGTGGCCTATAAATGAGTAGTTAATCAAAGGCTTAATGTTGCAAGCTGATATAAATATTAAAATCTTTGGCTGACTAAGTGACTGAGGCTGGATGTGTATAGAAATGTACGCCATTTAATGTAGGGGTCTCATATTTGGCAAATCAACCTGAAACGATAAGGATCGCGAAACGAATGCCACTTTGGAAAACTGTGTCAATTATTAAAAGCTTAAAAAGCAATAAACTGCAAAGAGTCATCTAAATTCTCAGTTCATAAAAGTGGCGCCTGCAGTTCCCAGCTTTGATTTCTGATTGTCTGGTTATCATAATAATACATATGATGATCTGACTTATTTTTAAAAAAAGATTAAAGGCATCGCACAGGCTGTCTACTCTATCTATATTGCCTTATAGTTCTTACAATATGAAAACTGAACCATACTTAGCGTGAACAGTTTTTGTTTTTATATAACAATAGGTGCCATATTTAGTACTCAGCAAAATTATCCGTCTATCGCTGAAGGGCAACCTTTTCCGTTTGACTTTTTTTCCACAAAAAAAAAAAAGACAGTTGCCTACTTTTTCGATTGACCCTTTTTTGAGATTCTCAAGGATGGTCAATATGGCGACTAAGCATAAGCTACTTACTTGTGGCTTTACTGATACTCTGGCATTTCCCGGCAGCCGCCACTGCTAGACTAAGCAAGCTCATTAAAACTAAAGTATGGCCCCGCCTGGACGGGAAATGGGAAAGTAAAAGGAAAATCCTGTTATCACCCTGCCACTGACGGGGCCTGCTAATTACTCCCACGCCTGTGAAATAGTTTGGCATTGATAACGCTTTCGGCCTCGGTGAGAGCTATAGAGTTACTAGAAATAAAATGTGCGTCACAAGACCATTGGCGCCATTATTTCTTCCATTCTTTGACTTAAATCTAACTGCAGTATAAAACATTTGTAGAAGCAATAAACCCTATTAAACCCTATAAGTTTCGACTCTGATTGAGACCCCTATGTCTCCATGTGGATACATCGATTTTTTTCCAACCTATCTATGGCAGCAGTGATTACTGATTGCAAGTTGCTATGTGCTAATTGCTGTGTTTTGAGAGTATAAGTTTCCTGCCCATTATGGGGTTCTGAGACATCCGAGGAATAGCTATTAGCTCTTTTTTCTTTTAAATTCCCTGGATTTAACTTAATTTTACTTTGATTTATGTCAATCTATTTTAAGAGTTCTAATTCTGCTGCGGTTCTAATTATTGATACTGCAGAGTGAATTAACGTGTATGGAAGCTGGCACTTTAGTCACCTAGTGAGTGATTAGTCCAAGTAGCAAAGAAGCTTGTTAGGTTTTAAATATACGTTACTGTTTACCTCCTATTTTTTTTCTTACATTTACTGTAGATCGCATGCCCTTCATGGACTAATTTTCTCTTGCACTTTAATTTGCACTAGCATCTTATTATGTTTAAAAGTTCATAATATTATGGGTCTTTTTCCTTGTTTCTTTCCTTTTTTGTAATTTAACCCTCCAAGTACCGTTTGGTCTCACAGGCTCTTCCCTGGCTTTGCCAAAATGTCAGGTCATGACGCAGGCGGGCATAGATCTTTACCCTTATCAAGTGTTGTCTGCGCATGTCTAATCCCCTAAAAGCCTCATGGGAAATCACCAATAACCAATCAGATGCTCGTGAATAACGACAGTCATATGTGAAATCCCTCTTCCCTCGGTGTTCGTTGATAGAATAACACTCCAACATTGTATTCGTGGCTGCAGTGGAAAGCGTTGCATCTGCTTTATTTCCTGCTGTGAGATACAACGGTTTTCGTTGCCGCCATTCTGCATTTTGATGGCTTACTGACACAAATAATTCAGGTCCATTGTTGGGTTAAAGCAAAGAGACACACCGTTACTCCTGAATATATAATTTGATAGACTGCTGCAATACTCTCGTAAGTGCCATTACGGGATTGTGTGTTATGTTCTTCCATTGGCAGACCAATACTTTCGTCATAATGGTCAATATAGTCCATTACGTAATCATAAAATTTAGCCTTGTTTCTTGGTGAGGGCCTTACACTATATCATAGGTTGGTTTTGGAAGAAAGGGATATAGTATACTAAATTCTTGAATTTACGAAAATCCAAGGATACAGAAGTTTTACAACGAGTCAGTAGACTAATTAACAACCATCATAATAAAGACTTTTAAACAGTATCAAATCACATCGACTGTTTGCTTAATGTAGGCGTATATATACAAGTGTATTTAATGCAGTGCCCTCAGGAGATGAGAGCTGTACGTCAGCCATTGTTTTTGTTTAGCATTTGTTTTTTTCTTTGTTTAGTATTTTGTAATAACTTTTGGATGCTCATTTGTCATTTGAATCTAAAATCTATAATGTTATATAACGCCAAGGGGTTTTTTTTTTGTTCATTCGGTATGTCAGTTTCAGCAAATGTTGCGGCAAAGCGGTCAAGATGCTGTAAAAATGTGTTTATTTTCTAGTACAGTGATTCCCAATCTTTCGTGGTCGCAGTTTCCTTGCCTTCACCAAGCAACCCCGTGTCACTTGTCTTAAAATCACTAAACCAAGTCTAAGTCAGGTTTATACCAAGATTAGTCAGGGACTTCTACTTTTGCTGACATAGAGTCTGGCATGTTTCCCCAGTTGTTACTTGTTCGGAGTACCGGCTTCTTTCTGAACTGAGCATCCCCATGTGTTTAGGACCTCACCAGCAGTAATCATAAAGTAACTCTACTTATCGTGCCTTGAATCATATGGTTATGGATTCTTCTGATCATACATATGAGGACATTTCATTTATTCTCTCCTTCCCTTTCTTCCATATCCTTCATTCTTTGGTATAAACATCGCTCTGGTTATCTTTTTCTTCAGGCTTCCTAAATTTATCAGCAAAATGATTCTCGATGTCTACCATGTCATTATGTCATCACCCTCTCTATTGGAGAATGTATGGGCTTTTCCGATTATTCCTATGGGGACACCTCGTTTATAGTCTCTTTCCCTTACTTCTGTGTCCTTCATTCTTTGGTAGGACATAAACATCGCTTTGGGTATCTTTTTTCCTTAGGTTCTTGGAATTTGAAATTTTCTTTATCAGCAACAAACTTCAGAATGTCTGCCTTGTCAATCTGCATCACCCACTCTATTGGAGAATGTATGGGCTTTTCGTATTCCTATGGGGACACTTCGTTTATCATCTCTTTCCCTCACTTCCATATCCTTCATTCTTTGATAGGACATAAAGATCACTTTGGGTATCTTTTTCTTAAGACTGGCTGAATTTATCAGCAACATAATCCAGAATGTCTGTCACGTCAACTTGTATCACTCCTCCAATCTGGGAATGTCGTTCCAGTGTGTCTGCCTTCTCGTTTCTTTTAACCTGCATGACCCGGACAGAATACCTAGGTGACGAATAATATTACAAAGGAGCCGTGAGGTGTCTCCATCCATTCACTTCTATTCACATTGTGTTTCCACCTTTCTCGGCATGCTTGGTGAGTCAGTTACAATTAGAAAGTGCTGCCTACTGCATACAACGCTGACCGCCAAGACATTTCAGTGCTGCTCTTACTGTCTCAGTTATTAGGCTCCTAGCTCATCCTCGTAGACATTGTGAGGCGTATCTTTATGAGTATGTGCACGCAATCGTGGGATCTTATATGGTAACCAAATAGTAGACTTTTGCTCACTTGATCTTCAGTGTCTCTTTAAAGTATACTGTGAGAAGTGATGTCACTGCTAACCAACAGTTGTTCGAATACATACACGAATATCGTCCGTGTTGACATCAGCTAAAGATATAAATCGTATTTCACACAATTGAAGTTTCAAGAAAACAAATTTCATGCAATCTTTTTCACTAACAGGAAAAACATAATATCTCGTAAAAAAAACTGCTACGTCCTTAAGCTGTTGATACTGTTAGAATATTACTTTGAATCATAATACTGTATAGCCCGAATAAGCCTTTTATACACGTCTTTTATGCCATCTAGACATCTGACTTTCGGCAATGGATTCAGTTATGGACTGAAATATATGCAATTGGATTTTTAGTTGTGCCAGTTCGATGTTTAATCTTTCGTCCTCTATTTACATTACATGAATCCAGCCCACGTTCCCGAAATTCAAATGCCTCTCTGAACTAGGGCATTTACAAGCTGTGACCCACTTTCACGGTTGGTCAGCCCAGGTCCCACCTTTTAGACCAGCCGTTAGTTACAGCGACGACGTAAACAGCCTTACTTTGATCTAGGTCTTGAGGCTCATACCTTTTGACCAAAACATATTTTTCGGATAATACCATTAATACTGACCTGAAATTCTGAACAAACTGATACCAAATTTGCATTTGAGTTAGTTTGTGAAATATAACTTTATGTGTGAACACGGTTTTATATGAATTGCATTACATTTTATCAGTACTATCTCCCAACATTGGACATAATAAATGTCTCAGGTGTAACGCTATAGGATTTAGGTCGGCGTGCTTTTTCCCAAATAATTTTATAGGGTGAGTATAATAACGTTCATTATGAAAACAGTAAGTAAATAGTTCATGCATAATAACACTATTCTCTTTCAGTAACATATGGGTTTAATAACTCCATAAAACCCATATCATCATACTGATACATGAAAATACTGACATGATCTAGATATGAACCTAGATCTACATCCAGAGGCTTTTTGTGGCGCTGTGGAGCTATTCGTCGTGTAGATAAAATAATGTATTAACAAAACAGGGTCAGCTTTTTAATGACGCCTTCTGAATTGTAAATATTATTCCCATGACAGTTTTAAATTTCACTCTGTCTGGCGTGTTTTCCAGAAGTGATGGAGACTGAAGTTTTAATGAATCGTAGTTGTTGTGAATATATTAGTATTAATTCAATGTGCTTAGACAGCAGTGAAAACGTGTCAAAGGAAGAGAATTTCGATAACAATATATATATATAGCAGTGATGTGAGAATGATGTGAGAATCAATTGTGCGAAATCAATGATAAGGAAGTAGTGATAGTGGTAACAGTAGTAGTTGTTGTGGTAGTAAATGCATTTGTAACTGCAAGAGTAGTTACTGCTGTTGTTGATATTGTTGTTTGTTGTTTTTTGTTTTTGTTTTTGTTTTTGTTTGTTATTGTTGTTCTTATTAATCGTGGTGATGATGGTATGTGTTAGTGGTGGTCTTATTAGTAGCAAATGCAGCTAAAGTGAAACTANGAGAGAGAGAGAGAGAGAGAGAGAGAGGATAAAGATATATAGATATACATAGCCATATTATGTATTACATATATAATTTTCCCACCCTCTTGCGCTTCTGGTGACGAAAATCTTCAAATCTTAGGGATACTGCACTGGCTAGTGGAAATATACGAAAGCGTTTAAGATTGACGATCCCTAAGGACTTTTCTTGTATTTTTTAAATCCCGTGGCTCGGTAGCCGAGAACAGCATATTTAACATTTCTGAAAATGCCATTTCTACACCCATTACATTATATTCCGTCATGTCAGGGTGTCAAGGGAAGCATTTCCGGTGAGTAAACCTAAATGTTGGAAAGATTGCATTTGCCCTCTCTACTCTCGTAGCGTGCATCAAGCAGAAAACATCCTGCATTGCTGGATACCTGTGTAAAGTTGTGTAGTAACGATAACATTAGTATTAGAAGTAGTAAAAGTTATAGCCGTGCCTGCAAGAGAAAGGCAACTAACAGAAACTGTGGTGTTGGCTTGCAGGGTTGATCTGAATTACTGCTACACCACCACCACTAGCAGCAGCACCATTACCAGAATAGTGATGGCCAACAGCAGCAACAGAAGCTATACTGTGATTTGTTCCGTTTTAAACAGGACTACCACCCCCGGCGGTAGATCTCGCCCATGAGGAGGGTTGCCACTTTGGAGTTTGCATTTTCGCCACATGAGATGCCAAAATTTCACTAGATGGTGTTCAGTAATTTTACCAGATAGATGTAATGCTCACTGTTGATGAGTAATGAACTTTGAGCTTCAAGCTGAAATTGAAGTGATTAAGTCATCAAATCACTTTCTAAAAGGAAAATTAGATTGTTTTATTGTGTTTACCATTAGTATTGAAAATGTACAAGGTTCTTTTTTTTTCTTTTACAAGAAAGGAGAGTGAAGTTTTACAGGACAAATGAACGCATATTGTGTGTCTCTGGCATAGATCTATGCCTAAAACCTAATACTAACAGTCTGATCAAGATTAATGAATCAGCAAGCGTAGAGTCAGACTGGCTAAATTGCTAGCTAACCCACAGGGTTTCTGGTACGTCCTAGGTCTTTTTGTTTGTTTGATTTTGGAATTAGCTTCTCTTAGCTTTATTTTTTAGCAGCTTCTAAAGACGAGTTCGATATATAACTTTTCTTCCGGTCTCTCAAATTTCTATGTCATTCTCTAGTTTTCATCAGACTTTCATAAATTTTCCATTTCCTTCACCAAACTCAGCAAACCCTGTGTTCAGTTTTACCAGATCTAGTGAAAAAATCACCACAAGTGGCAACCCATAACACCATCCAGCTTTTTATCATGTTCAGGGGCGACTATAACTACAGTGATGAGCGCGTTACAAGATAAGGGCCCGTCGAGCCGTCACGTACAACACAATCTGTAATCTATTCACATCAACCGGCAGCAGCTGATAACTGGGAATGGATTCCCCAGCTTTTTCACATATTTTAGTGTAAATTGATGACTAGGGTATATATTGTGGTGGTCTGGGAACTGTGGTCGTGATTACTAGTAGGGCGCAAAGTAGCCCGATTATCTGGAATCGATTCTAGATGTTATCACACACTCATGGAATCGATAAAGAACAAATTGGTGCATGTTTCATGAATCGGTTAGAGGAAAGAATATCGGTTTTCGAGAAAACACACACACACACACACACACACACACACACACACACACACACACACACACACA
>JAWQUT010000289.1:635140-652337 GCA_033807755.1 Ellobium chinense | reverse complement strand
CACACACACACACACACACACACACACACACACACACACACACGCACACGCACACACACACACACACACACACACACACTCTATCTCTTTCTCTCTCTCAAAACTCTTGATGTGATAGAGAGAATTCCATACTGTGTTGGTCTATAACTGTTTCAGCATCGTACGGAGGCCTAGCTCATGATAAAATACGTCACTTTTTTACGCCTTTGAAACCGTACATGACAACCAATAGCACCACCAAAGTCTTTCTGAGATTCTGAAGATACTGATTCCAAAATTTTGCATTCGGCTAAGTAGATGAATATAGCGTTACACATCACAACGGACAATAATTGAGAGCTTGCGCATTAACGATGGGATTTCTTATCGTTGTAAGAATTACTTTAAGGCATCCGTGATGAATGCACTCCTGGTAGCGTTAAATTTGCAGAGATAATGTAATTCTTGCCATAGTAAGAGATCCCGTCGTTAATGCCCAAATCTCAACTCATAATATATGCATTTTCGTGGACCAAGTGAGGTTTCTTGACAATGGAAAAAAACCTGCAAAGGCATCATTTCAACTTAAAGTACAACAAAACCTGTCTTTATTAACAAAAAGGAATTCTATTAAGAATAACAGACAAAATGATAATCATCATAATAATTAGAAGAATTAATATAATAATAATAATAATAATAATAATGATAATGTTATATCTAGTTTCCGGGCAAGAACAGGCCTTGCTCACGCGACTTCAGAACTGACAGCTTGCGCATTAACGATGGGATATCTTGCCATTGCAAAAAAAAAAAAAAACATTAATTCTGCATTTTGAACGCTACTTAGGGTGCAGTCAGCACCCCTGCACTACATGAAAAATGAAAATGAAAATACAATTTTATTTACCCCGTAGGGAAATTGTTTTGCAATGTCATACACTGTTATACATATCATTCATAGTACAAACACATATAACAATACAAAGCATACTTGTAAATACATAATATTAAAAATGAAATACATAACAAAGTCATTGCTGGTCGCCAGCGGTGCAGCGCCCTGTTTCCCCCAGCTCTAAAGTCAGGTACTCATTAACACCTGAGTCGAGTGAGGAAATAGAAGTGAAATGTCCTTCCCAAGGACACTACAACGTAAATCGCCCAGCTCGCGAGTCAAACACACAAACCTTAGACTTGAAAGTCTTCAGTTTCTGAGTGCGATCACAAACCGCACGGCCACGCTGCCTCCCACGTAATTTTTAATGTAATTCACATAGTGGTAAGAGATCCCATCGTTAATGCGCAAGCTGTCGAATGTCATTTCCTCAGCCTGTAGACCAGATCACCCGGTAACGTTTTCATTGTGGTTACCAACAATCGCTTTAATGATGCTATTCTTTAAGCCAGATTACATAGAGATCTCCTCAATAGGTTTCTTCTTCTAGACAAAAGCGCCTTCCTGTAACTTGATAGTCAAGATAAGTCTTATGCCCGTTTGATCTCAGAAATTTATTCACATTTTAAAAAAAAATGTTTCTCTATTGTGCTCATTGATACATACAGTACTACCTTAGGGACAAAGCACACGCGTGTCTTTCATCTCCCAACATGCCATGAACACATAACAAGACATGAGAAAATAGCAATGAGACTTTACGGAGAGTTATTAAAACTAGCAGGTCACCTGTTCTACGAACGGAAAGGAAAGGAAGACGACAATATAAGATATTTGAGGTAGATTTATGAGGAACATAAAGTACATATGATAAGAGCATGGCATGGCACGGCATGGCACTGACTGGCACTCACATGTTGACAAAAAATGCCACCCTTTACAACATCTTCCTTCCAGCTTACCTAAAACAATGCTTAAGTCCGGTCTGCACAAATGAACAAAGCTTTACCACACCACATGACGCGCGATCTGAGAATGCATGTCACGGTCGCCAAAATGTCGTGCGATCTGAGAATGGAAATTCCGGTCTGAGACGGAAATGACGGACATGACGGAAGTACATTATCACGTCGTATTCGCATTCATTCATTAATTCATGATAATTATGACTCAATTTCTGAAAAAAAAAATAAATACGTTTTCGGAAATAAATGTTTAGACCACGTACAGGTTTGGTACATTTTACATACGTGTGCCAGATTTCATTCCTCTACGCTGCGCAGTAAAAAAGCCTTTGCAGGAACAACGTTGGGCCCAAGCTCCATTATTATATGATGCACTGCAATACACATATGTCGTCATTTGTCATGGGCAGATTGTCTATCTCAGAGACTGGCAGTTTGCAACCTTGACTATTTTCGGGTGCTAAATACAACTCAATATATCAATGAAATATCACGGACAAAGTAAGTCACAAAGTCACTGGGTTAAAATCAGCATCGAAGCCTGAGATTGGCTTTGTTTTCTTGCGTTGTCCAATACAGTTTTTGTCTTCTCCTGGAAAAGTCACTGCTTTTGATTGGCTGAGGTCTATTTATTTATTTATTTATTTGTTTATTTATTTATTTATATTATAACTGTCTGTCAGTTTGTCTAGATGTCTGTTCATTTGTCTGTTTATGTACCGTCCAATGATAGCGATATGTCAAAATTATGTAACAATGTTATAGTGGAAATCACTGAAAGATTTGTGTAAGTGAAACTTAAAAACTTCATTGAGATAGGCGAAATGGATATGACCGTGACAATGTGCTTTGCCCTTGAGTTATTAGTTACTTAATTCTCAAGAAAGAGATACGGGTGCTATCAAATGTCGTTTAGCATAATATTACTTTTAACACAGTCCCACGTACGTGTATCTAATTATCAGACTTCTGTCCCGAACCCCATTGTGTCAACACCTGCGGCAGATGTAGCAAGTGGAGGATTACATACACCAGGGGTTATCGAGATATTCAACTTTGTGACCACTCTTATTTCCCTTCCCTGGCTCAACCGTGGATCGCATAATGTTATACTGTATTCGTACAAAGCGCGATGTTACATGCAGTTTTCTCTTCTTTTTTTTTTTTTGTTGTTGTTGTTGACAACCCCCTCCTCTCTGACTGGAGATTACATACACCAAGATATTCACCTCTGTGGTCTCTCTCCCTTCCCTGACTCAACTATGGTTTGCATAAAACACTGCAGTCTACCTATACAAACCGCTATGTAGACGCAGTTTTCTTTTTGCTTGTTGACGATCTCCCCCCCCCTCCCCCCNCCCCCGCCATCTTTCCCCATAACACTGTTGTTTTTGGGTTTTTTTATGGACCCTCTTACCCTGCTCCTTCCACCAGCCCCCACCTCCCCTCCCATTTATGAGACTCGAAAGTCAGAGATTTAGATTCAACCCCCCGGGCACTAGAAGAAGGCTCGGTACCCTAAAGCCTACGTCATCGCTAGGGGCAAAGTGCAGTAGAAATCAGAGGTCCGAGTGCATTGTAGGGGAAAACACACTGACTACGGCTGGTATAGAAAAGTGATGTTTACGAAGGTCAAAGAGGAATTCCTAATTTCATAAAAATAGCCCCAAACCCTGCAACTTAGGGATTTTTTGTTTGTTTGTTTGTTGGCTTTTCGCAGAAATTTGAGGAGGGAAGAGAAGGATGAACCTGCTCCTGAGCCAAGAAAGCTTTTCATCTTGTCATTTATATGTTGTTGGAGATACGATATGTCAGTAACGAGGCATTTATATTATCGGTGAAAACGTTGACATGAAATTCAACAACATGTATCTGGCGATGAATCTGTACGTGAAAGAAGGATAGAAGGAGAGGCGAGGCTCATTACAGGAAATTCTGTGAGAAGTGTTTCTGAGCTGAGTGAGTGAGTGAGTGAGTGAGGTAGAGAGGGAGGGAGTGAGTGAGTGAGTGAGTGAGTGAGTGAGTGAGTGAGTGAGTGAGTGAGTGAGGGAGTGCGTGAGTGAGAGAGGGAGGAGGAGGGAGAAAATGAGTGAGTGAGTGAGTGAGTGAGTGAGTGAGTGAGTGAGTGAGTGAGTGAGTCAGTCAGTCAGTCAGTCAGTCAGTCAGCCAGCCAGTCAGTCAGCCAGTCAGTCAGTCAGTCAGCCAGTCAGTCAGCCAGTCAGTCAGCCAGCCAGTCAGTCAGTCAGTCAGTCAGTCAGAGTCAGTCAGCCAGTCAGTCAGTCAGCCAGTCAGTCAGTCAGCCAGTCAGCCAGTCAGTCAATGAGTCAGTCAGTAAAATGCAAAATTCGGTCGGATACAAAGAGATAGAGACAAATTTGATAACCTTACCACCACTCACGTACGTTTTTTTTTTTCTCAAAGCGCCATCTCATTGGTCTAACAACATAAATCCATTCAAAAGTAACACGTCGTGAACTCCATACTAGATAACTAACGTGGGATAGCATAACGTTCTGATATCCCTCTCTGACTTCTGATCAGAATGAATTGCTTCTAACACTGAAATTTTGTCCCATGTAATTGCCTGACCACAAAACCCTGAAGAGTGCGTGGAGTCCAAGGTAAGCCTTTGCTGAATGAAATATCGCACTGGGTTCAACAGCTGTGTGTCAGCGCAAACTTTAATTTATCATGGGTTTACCGGCGATAGCAGAACACCAATTTGGATGTAAAATCCTTTGACACATGATCTACGTGCCTATACGTACATACATGTATCACTCCGGCAAACATTTTTTTTTTCGAATAAAAAAGGGGCAATTCTGATTTTTTTTCTTTAATCGTATTTTCAGGAAGCGAAAGTTTTGATTTAAGCTCATCACGAGCGAGGATTAAAGGGCTAAATCTAAGATTTTACTCAGTGTTGATTACCTGCAGATGGAAGAGCTCGGCATGCGCGTGAGCGCAGGTGCGCACTTAAAATGAGCGCAGTCCAAATGCACCACGTGTACACCAAGACTTTGAACCCAAAACAGCTCATTATTAGCCACTCAGAGACGAACCTCGCCCAACATACACTCGTGTTTTGGAACCTGGTGGGGTCAAGGGGAGATTATCTACATACACGATAAGGGGCATAATTGGGAGTGACAATAATGTCTGCAGGGGTAAGTGGCGGGGGGTCATTTGTATCTCTCATGTCTGATGTCTGATCAATGTGAGAACACATCCTGTCTTGTCTTACCCCTCTTGAAGTAAATAATTCGAGGATATTGTACAGTCTCGATAATGTTAACCGAGCTGAGGTGAATCACCGAGACACTTTAAAGCCTTGTTGTTATAGTTTCTGTGCGTTTTATTTATTAGTAATAACGCGGTTTATAAGTATCATATCTAGGCTAATGTCAGCTCACGTGACTTCACACTATTATTACCACAGCAGGCCTCATGACTCTAAGACTTTCTCAGCTCCCTGAGGAGCTTATTGTGCCGTTGCCATTTACAGGCGTTGGTCACTAGTATTCTGACAACAACTTCCACTGCTTATAACCAGGTATCCATTTTACAGAAGGGTCTGATGAAAATGTGAATGGGATGCTTTCCCAAGGCACTTACAAATGGCCGCGATCGGGAATTGAACCCTGGACTTTTAGATCTTGAGTCCAACGCCACAACCATTAGACCAATTTACCTTGTTCCACACGTTTACAGCCAATGATGACAAATCTACCCATTCAAGAGGTTCAGTCTGTCCTTGTGATGCTCTCGCTGAACGGTTCCGACATCGGCAAATCGATATATGATTTTACTTTTATCTTTAGACTTCTGGAAGGCGCAGCAGATGTTTGCATTGTAATGTGTAAGCATGCAATAGTATTCCGGATTCTATACTCCCGGACATACCAGTTCTACCTTGAATCTGTATCTTCCAGAAATACATTGTCTTTGACATAAAGAATCTAATCAAGAATGTCAACTACATCTGATAGGATTTCTGAGAAAATTGCGATAGAGTGCACGAGTGGGATCAAATGGCGCGGAGTTGTTTTTTTTTCAGCTTTTGACATACGTCTACATAAATCTGAAAATTATCCAGGTTTTCACAGGATTGAGCCCAAAAATGTGATTAGGAGGTTTCGACTATGTAGTTTCGATTGTGGATCTGAGATATTAGACCTAGTTAGAGGCATGGTAATAAAACAAAAGATAATAGATGTGATGAATGGATGACTAGTCCAACAAGATGGTAGGCAAAAGATACGAGCATTCCATTACTATTGACTTGGTACCTGAAATACTAGGTCGCCATAAAAATGTATTAAAACTGACGACCTATTTATCCATTATGACATCTGGTGTACCTTTGTGGAGTTTATTAAAGGTTAAGCGACCACGAGAGGGCAATGAACCGACTGACATCCTCATTTAACTATCTAGTGCGAGATAAGCTGCTCATAACCTGGATATTTTTGACAGTCTGCTTTTTTTATAAACTTATTTAGGGTGCTTGGGAACTCTTCTGGCCTCAGATCGTTTCTGACCTAGTAAGCGATACGACCAGAAGGCGGGAGGAAGCGTGTGCAGGATGGAAATGAGGCAGACAATCAAAGGGAGAAAAAGAGCAATGGGCTTGCAGTGCTGTCAAGTGTCAATACCATCTTTGCACCCCTGACCATTAGAATTGGTTGAGGGAGGAAGAGAGAGGGACCTTCCTTGACCAAAGAATGGTATAAAGCGCTATTGTATCCTTTCGGCCAAGTGTCTGTTCGGCCAAGTATCCGTTCGACCAAATGTCCGTTCGACCAAGTGTCCAGGAATCACTGTCTTACATCGCGTTTTAGAGGAGAGGTCTAAGATGTGAACGTGCGAAAACGGTTCGACTTGCCAGAACGTGGCGTATAAAGACTGCTGCTATGCCTTTTTATTTGGAGGATGTCAAAGCCGTGTAGTGGAATCATCTTCGGCCAGTTAGCAATAGGAAAAAAGAGAACAAAAAAAAAAAATCCCGGCGAAATGAAGTGGCATGCAGGGTCTGGTGGATTCATGTCCTCAGTGTGTCAATGGAGTTTTCATTGTCCATTATTATGAGTGACCGTTCCATGCGTATACGCATAATGGGACGTTCTTCTCCCGAGTTTAGGTACATTGTCTGTTCAACATTTCGCTTGTCTTATGAAATGATCAAATAAATGTATACCAAAGGCTTTACAACTTTTCTCGAATTTAGAAGAGCATGAGTAACAGCTATGAGGATAGAAGCAAGAGGTCTGGTGAGAACCTTAGCCTACTACCTATTCAAGTTGGTCGGAAGACGAGGACAGACGCAATCACAAAACCTGAAGACTCTGGCAGAGACTGCAGAGAAGAGCTCAGCATGGATATGGACCAAATGCAGCGAACAGTGGAATGTTGCACAGTTTGTTTTAGTAGATCAAAACTGCAGTTTTCACCGTGGTTTCACCGTGGCTCAGGGGAGATGCAGCAAGGATTTTTTAAAGATGGAGATCATGGGTTCAGATCCCTCCCGAGGCACGGGATAAAGAAAGGCAACACAGTGGCATTTAGGAGCCATGACCCAGGTGTGGCCTAGCCTCTCTAGGGTATCAGGACGTCAAAGGACCGAAACATTTACAAGACGGACATATCTTCCTCTGCAGATCCACGGTTGTCTCGCTCTCTGAGTGAAAGAGTTTCATATCTTTCATATTAATAATATGGCCAGTATTACATAACAGTATTAACGTTCATGAATCTTTTATCTTGGAAATATCCATGCATATCAACTCTCACGATTATTATTTAGTCTAAACCTAGATCTAATTTTTTTTTTGTCTTTTGTGGATGCATTAGACAAAACGGGTAAAGAGCAAGGACACCGTTTAGTTTGATCTATTTAAGTGGCTTTAATCCGAATGCTGCGTTTACCAAGCTAGATCAACAAAGCTTTTCGCCTTGATTCACATAGTGGAATAATACTAAATAAAAACAGACCACTTGAAGTAGAAATGGGGAGTTAACGGACACAAATAGATGTTCATACTAACCGTCAAAATTATAATTCTGAAATTGTGAGAACAATACCAACTCATATGTGAATGGATGATATCGAAGACAGCACTAAAATTTCTTTTTCAACTTTCATCACGTGTCGGCACTGCATCACCATTGTCCCAAAATTTCACTCGGATCATTTGAGAAAACAGTATCTAAATATTTAGCGTCCTATAAGCACACGTGCAAATAAATTCAAACAGCAATTTATGTGACTCACATTTCTGCTCATTAGTTAATGAGATATTATTTTTACGAAAGTTTGAGCAGCCCCGGCTGATTTCCAGCCACAAGTGAAAAATTTAGAAAATTTTGTCTTTTGACCTTGAAATAACTCCGATGGAATCCATCTCACAAAAAATATCCCAGATTAGCTCCAACGATTTTCTAATTCCTCAGTGTCATCTGAAGAGATTCTTTTAGGTAAAAAACCCTCGAAATTTTCTTGTCGCCTCATTAAACAGGGTAGGGTAGATTTTTAGAAGGTAGATAGTTTATCAACTCTTCACCATCATTACCTGTCCTCCTCGCATATTTCATGTTGTCTTTTTTCCTTTTAATAAAGCCCCAGCTGGTATTACTTCAAATATCAACATACAGCCCGCCTGCCATATTTCAGGTGCTGATCATTTGCATTTATGATGATATTATAAAGGGCGGGTTCAGAAGATGTCATACCCAGCCTATTCATAAACTGTGTTCTTGCTGATGTATGCGGGTGATAATAATAGTAATTTATATAATACACTGTAATTTCGCATCTTGAGTACACTTATACGCTCAGCCATGCTGCAGTAATGACAGTTTATCTGACAGTAATGGTCCATATTCCACTCACACACATTCAGTATGCACAAGATCCTTGTATGCTCGTGTAGAGTTTATCAGACATCTTCGGACTCATCAGAACTATCAAGCCGTTAAAAACTGAGCACATGGACCTTTCTTAATAAGCTAGGATGATCACGTGATTCTCGAGCTCTTTTTGATTCGCGACAGGACGCTTACTTCCGGTTTACCCTGTTTAAACATGAGGGAAGGGAAAGATCTTCGTCTGGTGCCTAGGCAGACATTTTCGGACGTGCATAATTCGTGAAATCTAGCAACATAACTTCGGGGGAAAGAGAAAAATTACCAAAGAATCGTCCTGTAGCCATCCTTAAAAGCTCTCTAAAACTGGTTCTAATTGTTTTGGCCCCCACTTGGTAAAAACTACCTGGCAAGAAAATTTAATTTATTTGCACCATGCGGCTGCACGTCCCATGTTGCCAGATTGCCCTATTTTATATCAACTCACCTGGGGTCCTTACGCTTATTGGCAATTCACTGACTTTTGAAGTCTTCGTGTTAAGAAACACTGTGTAACGTATAGTCTTTGCATTAATGAGAACTAGCCTCGTATCGCGGAACATAGCAGTCTGTATCCATGTTGGCTGGTACCTGGAAGATGATGTACCACTCGGTCTGATCATGAACACTCCATGAGAAAGGCCTATGGTCATCGCTAAAAACAATGAATAACTTCAAGAGTTTCGCAACACAAAATTTAATGAACTGCCAGCAGGACTCACCGCAATGAGTATCTGCTCTTCGACACAGACATAATAACCACTGCACTCCCTGTTAATAATTGATGTCAAACAAGGCCTGTGCCTAGTAACTGAGAAACCCAGTTGAATTGTTGGTCTCGATCTTAACTATTATCAAAAAAGCAATTTGAGAACGACGTCGCGATATTTCCTAAAACTGTTTTTGGTATCTTTACCTGTTTTTGATCATGTAAATGAACAGTTTCTTTGTTTGCCATTATCCTTCGATTCTCCATTGAGAATACAGAGGTGGTTATCCCCTCACATTTTACAAGGGTGAGCATCATTAGTCTTTAGTTCCCTTGCATAGCTCTAACTTCCGGTGAGTTTTCATTCTAAAATGCGCACTGTTTCACCATGTCAACCTCCTCAGTTGTAACTCCCCTACTTTCATTTCGATTCCGCGGCATTAAACAAGTTTTTCAGAAGAGGAACCAATTTCATTTAATCATTTTTGAGGGTCATGTTTAAAATATAGATGCACATTTCAGCATGATATCGTGCGACACCGAATAAATAACTCTACAGTGTAAATTAACTTTATAGACTATGTTTTTCACCCCTTTAACACCTGCGGGCCAACGGCTGGGCCGCCATATTAGATCTATAGAGCACTTACGGAAGCACTTGTAGGGTATCCTATAACATATTAACTTCATAGGACCCGGAGGCTTTCACAGGGTCACATAATATTTTCCAGCTCATTTGAGACATCCCATAAAAACACAGGTGTGCGCTCGTGGGCATATTACATTTACATAACAAACTGAAGCACCATATGGCCACAGTCACAGAGCCACTCATCAGTCAGGTAAAATGGTGGCGGTGAATGAAAAGAGGGGTATGGAAACGGTGGGAGAGGAGAATAGGATCGTATGGAGCAGGGTTGCCACTCTAGGTGATTTTTCTTCAGATCTGATGAAAAGCTTACTGGGTATGGTGACTTGGCCATTGGTGAACGAAATGGAACATAATTTATGAAAATCTGGTAATTAAAAAAAAAAAAACGGAGTGATCAAAAAAGATGGGAGACCGAAGAAAAAAATTCCATCCAACTCGCCGTTAGAATTAGACGTTGCAAAATGATATAACAAAATGAATGAATGAATGAATGAATGAATGAATGAATATGAATGAATGAATGAATGAATGAATGAATGAATGAATGAATGAATGAATGAATCCAACTCTCCATTAGAAGTTGGGAAAATATATAATAAAATGAANGAGGCTTTCACAGGGTCACATAATATTTTCCAACTCATTTGAGACATCCCATAAAAACACAGGTGTGCGCTCGTGGGCATATTACATTTACATAACAAACTGAAGCACCATATGGCCATAGTCACAGAGCCACTCATCAGTCAGGTAAAATGGTGGCGGTGAATGAAAAGGGTGGGGAGGGGGGAGGAACGGTGGGAGAGGAGAATATGGTCGTATGGAGCAGGGTTGCCACTCTAAGTGATTTTTCTTCAGATCTGATGAAAATCCAACTGGGTATGATGACTTGGTGAACGAAATGGAACATTTATGAAAATCTGGTTAAAAAAAAAAAAGGGAGTGATCCAGAAAAATGGGAGACCGAAGAAAAAAATTCCTTTCCAACTCGCCGTTAGAATTAGAAGTTGCAAAAAGATATAACAAAATGAATGAATGAATGAATGAATCCAACTCGCCGTTAGAAGTTGGGAAAATGAATGAATGAATGAATGAATGAATGAATGAATGAATGAATGAATGAATGAATGAATGAATGAATGAATCCAACTCACCATTAGAAATTGAAGAAGATATGAATGAATGAATGAATGAATGAATGAATGAATGAATGAATGAATGAATGAATGAATCCAACTCGCCGTTAGAAGTTGGGAAAATGAATGAATGAATGAATGAATGAATCCAACTCACCATTAGAAATTGAAGAAGATACAACAGAATGAATGAATGAATGAATGAATGAATGAATGAATGAATGAATGAATGAATGAATGAATGAATGAATCCAACTCGCCGTTAGAAGTTGGGAAAATATAAAATTGAATGAATGAATGAATGAATGAATGAATGAATGAATGAATCCAACTCGCCGTTAGAAGTTGGGAAAATATAGAATGAATGAATGAATGAATGAATGAATGAATGAATGAATGAATGAATGAATGAATGAAAGTTCATCCAACTCGCCATTAGATGTTGGAAAAAATAAAACACAATGAATGAATGAATGAATGAATGAATGAATGAATGAATGAATGAAACTTCCATAACGTGACTGTGATGATGACGACGACAAAATTGACGATAAAGACATCGATTACCATAAAGATCAACATGAAAACCACAACACCTTTTTTTTTCATAACGAGTATCATATTATTCAGAAAATTTCAATAACACCCCCCACCTGTCGCACCGCAGCAAGGATCAAACGACAAAGATGAAAAGAGGGACAGCTGGTCAGGAATTTTAAGTTTGCCCTCGTAACAAACAAACAACTGTAGGCTTGCACAGGTCATGGGGCAATATTGCATAGAGGTGATCATTTGAATAGTATTGATTTTCGTAGGTGGTTATGAGCCGCTCAGCTGGTTTTTTCAAACTTTGTTTGTGGTTTGGTGGACGGTATGTAGTCGATTCCGAGTAATCGTAACGTCTCAGGCGCTTTGCTGTTGCGATTAAATGGAGTTGCGATTATCCAATGGCCTTTATATTTTAAAAATTTGCCTAATATTGAATTAGCTACATGATAAATCGTCGATTTTATGTAAAGTACATGTCAATCGACTGTGTTATTTGACTTCTATAAACCCTTCATCACTTTGCTAAAGGTTCCCAATGAGCGGTCGTGTCTGTTGGGCAGATTGCTATTAAGTGGATGGAATGTGAATCTTTCATTTTTTTTTTTTTTCTTTGTCGCTCAGTTTTCTCCTTCATTCTATCTCTCCCTACTTACTTACTTTCTCTTTCCTTCCCCTTCTCTCTCTCTCTCTCCTCTTTGTCTATTCTTCTGTCCCTCTCTTTCCCTCTCTCTCTCTCTCCCAGTCTTCCCTAATCCATCTCTTAACTCTAAATTTGTGTAGATCTGTCGATCTCTCGTTTAATGATCTGGAATTAATAATCATTTTAAGCTATAACACGTGTGCTTACATCGGATATTAATTTAATTTACATTATATTTATCTACGCAGTATATCTTTCAAATGCCTTGTACGCATTGGCCTCTGATTTCGCTTTGAATCATTACTGGATATAAACTTCTGCAATTAAATTTTTTTTAAATACAACAGGGAAGCCACACCTTTCGTGTATTTTGTGGGCAGTTCTTAGCAAAGGATACGCTTTTGGTTGGTGCACGCCAATCACAGTGAGAAAGGGTGCGCACCTACTAGAGGTTTGTTAGAAATGTGTCGCATTTTTTTCCCAAAACCGGAAAAGAAAAAGCTGGGCAAAATGACCGAACCATCTACGATTTCAAGTTTGTTAGTGGAACATCTTATCAATGGTTTTGTGTCGGAGGAGGATGGGTCAACAATCAACGGTGATATGTATGCTGATGAATGAGGTAAAGACATGCCATTTGCAAGTCAGTGCATTGTTTCCTGTCATATCCGCATTAATCGCAGCCATGGTGGTTTGCCTAGAGACTGATACTTCTTTTGCTAAGGATGGAGTGTGGTTTTTCATTTTGTCAAATTGCATGAACCAAACAAAATACAGTCCGAATTTTTTTCTTTTTTGCTATAGGCAATTAGAGCACATCAATTACGCCAATTTCTGAAAACCTCGGACTTTACAACAACCAATTTCAGATTACATTTATAGGGAATAAAATTAAAGCCCAGAATGCGACCTTGTAAATATGTTGGCAAATGATTTCATTCGGCATGAGCATAAACGGTCAGGATGATATAAATAGATACTGTGTTCACTAAGCTGGGGGGTGTTCGCTTCGAGGTACGTTCACTCTAGCTTTTCTCACGGTAGAAGTGAATGAGTTTAACCTGAATGCCAGCCGCCAAATGTTACGATGGTGGGCGGACCGGTTCTAAATCTGTGGCCGTATGCATAATCTTTACGTTAGTTAACGCATTGCGGTAACAACGGGTAATTCCCAAAATACTAGTAGTTTCACTATAGTTAACGCAGTACGTGAACTAACGTATGGATGGTGCATATGGTTACTGGGTTTGTTCGTGTGTTCAATTTGGGTGCCACCCATTCAAGCTCATTTCATTACAGATTTGTGTTCTCCGTTCATGGAGTCTATGTTATGTTTGTAAGCAAGCCTGCACGCGTTCCATTTATAGCAACCCATATGGGATCCATACAGGAAGAGAAGCTACTTGTAGTATGGGCTTTCTCTCCTTCATTAATTTCCACTTACTCTTCTCTCTACATATTCTTTCACTCAACCTTTTCTCTCTCTCTCTCTCTCTCTCTCTCTCTCTCTCTCTCTCTCTCTCTCTTTCTCTCTCCAACTCCTACATTTACTTATCCTTCTATTTCTCTCCTCCTCTTTACACACCCTTCACTCGTCCTCACTCCCCTCTCTCTCTCTCTCTCTCTCTCTTTCTCTCTCTNTCTCTCTCTCTCTCTCTCTCTCTCTCTCTCTCTCTCTCTCTCTCTCTCTCTCTCCCCACTTACCTGCTTCCAGATCACTAGAGAAACCCAGTCTGTTGCAAAGCACCCATGCAGTGGACTGGATTCTGTAGATAAGAAACAGAACGAAAACCATTAGATAACAAACACACAACAGGTCATGTGTGTCAATTCAACACCCAGAGCTTAAAATGCTAACGAACTGTTTGTTTTCCAGCATCACACGGGCCGGATGCCTTCGGGAGACGAAGTGCTAGCGTAGCAGAACACGTTTGGTTGCGCTCTTGCACAGCCTCAGAGGGGCAAGGCGTCACACCACGTGATGTCCAGGCTCTAGTATGGTGATTGGAACGATCCTTATTCTCTTGATACCTTAAGTTGAAAGATAGATGTCTTAGCACTATAGATGAATATTCCGTGAAATGGCAAATGAAAGCAGTGAAAAAAGGCCCGATGTTTTAACGAAAACAGATGAAAGTGAAAAAAAAGGCTCATTTATCCCGTAGGGATATTGTTTCACAAGTCATTAGGCACTATAATAATATCTCATTCATAACATACATGAAATTAGAACAGTTTACATTATGCATATAAATAAAAATATAATATATATATATGATAAAATGTATCGTCATGATCACAGGCAATTCTCTGATCCCATTTCAGTGAGTTTTCCAGGAGAGAGTAAAAACGCAAGAAAATAATGCCAATCTACAGCTTTGGGGCTGTGGTTTTTTTTTTAATTAATGACTTGTTACTTATTTTATCTGTGATATATTATGAATCTATTGGATTATAGCAAGCACAAGAATTGCCCCGTTTACATTTTGCCTTTTTTACATAAGATAAGCATATCTGCCCATGACTATGACGAAAAGAATGCATAAAAGAGTTACTGTTAGTCGCCGCAACGCAGCGCCCTGGTCTCGCCACAGCTCTAGAGCCAGGTATTTACTTACACCTGAGTAGAATGGTTTGTATCATTTTATATTGTAGGACTTCGAAGACTCGAATTCCATGGAACCAGTCTATGATTTTGAGTTATGAGATGGTTGAGATTGTAAAGAAAATGTAAAAAAAAAAAGGCACAAACTCATATCTGTGTGTTCGGGAACGCCGAGAAGAAGCCACAGAATGCAGTAAACAAATTCAATTCACAAAAGATGTTTTATCATATGCAGTTGTGCCTTCTGGGAGTTTGGCGAGTGATTGCGTAAAAAAGTGGGTTTTTTTTTAAAGGCAATAACAGTGTGTATTGATCGCAACCATTGTTTGGCTTTCGAACGACATAGAACAACAGTCAGCACCGGTGCTTATGGGGAAAATGGAAGACATAAACGTGATTTTGCGTGACTGTGGTTAAACGTTTCGAATGGACAAGTCGCACCGCTCTTTTATCAGTCCAACGGTTTAGTTTTCAACCGATCTTACTTCAAAGTCCATGAATTTGTAGCTGGCAGTTTAGTCATCCAAGATCCCTTTCAAAGAACGGGAGGGCATACTAGGAATGAAGAGGAGGCCTGACAATAGAACATTGCAACGCGTACTCTGTTTATCGAAAACGTCAAGATGGAATTTGCGAAGTCCTTACTGTAATAATGTTGCTGGCCGTGGCGACCGATTTTGCAGAAAATGACGGTTCTCGTTCCTCTCTCTGACGTATGAGATTCTCTTGGCAAATAGAACCTGTAGTTTTCTTAGAGAAGTGAAGAGTTTGGCAGAGTTTATCTGCCTGTGACGCTCACAAATTTTTTCTCTCGCTAATCATTCTAATTAAAGATCTACGTGCCATGTTACGTGAAGGTTAAAGTGTCTTAACACCCAGGATGTCCCATCAAGGTAAACGGCGTATCTGACATAATAAAATAATAGAATATAGACAGCTCCACTGTATTGCAACTCTTTGGGAACTCATTGGGAGCACTGATAATTTGCGATTATTAGGGGTTGCGATTGTCCAGTGACATTTGCCTAGAAAAATACAATTTTGTCATGCAGAAAGTGTTGCGATTAAGGGAAGGTTGCGATTATCCGGACTGTGACTAAGCGGAGTTGACTATTTCTCTTCTAACGACTTTCTGGACTTGACTCATGACGTTTATATTCAAAATGTGTTATGCCAACAGCAGGTCAGCGTATCCCTTCTCACCCTGCTTGAAACAAGCATGGCGGTTCGACATAGTTAACAGTGCAAACAAGAAAAGCAATAGCAGAGTGACCTAACCGCATTTTCCAAAGGCATATCTACGCAATTCGACATCACTTACTTCGGTCTGCCCTCGGCGTCACGAACAGAGAGGGCAAAGGTCAGTTATGTACCAGCAAAGGTTGAGCAATGTATGACAGAATGACCAGTGTTGCCACTCTGGTCAGGTGCTTTTCTCCAACAGCGAGAATGATTTTACCCTAATTTCCCTATGCCCGACATTAAGGCCAAATTGGTGGGAAACAAAACAAGACTTAAAGAAAACCTGGCATGTTACCCATTTTACCCTACATTTCACGACTTTTCCCAACAACTTATAAAAAGGGATTTGTCCCAAAGCGGAGGAAAATGGCTTTTCGTAAAACTATTTTCCCCTACTGTAAGGATTTGGGNCGTAGGGAGGGGGGAGGGGGGGGAAGGATGTCGCGCTAAGTGTGTTCCGTTTGGATGTCTCTATGTTACCCACTCAATCCCATTTCAATATAATATGGGTTTTTCTTTCATGGAGTCTGTTATATTCGTGAGCAACCTTGCTCGGGTTCTATATACAGAAACACATATGGGATCCATACAGGAAGAGAAGCTACTCGTAGCAGGGGGCTTACTCTCCCTCATTAATTTTAACTTACTCTTCTCTCTCTATATATAATTCTTTCACTCAACCTTTTCTCTCTCTCCCTCCGCCTCTCTCCCTCTCTCGCTCCCTCCAACTCTTACCTTTACTTTTCCTTCTAATTCTCTCCTCCTTCTTATCTGTTTCTGTCCTGCTAAGTGGCAACATTGAAAATAACACACAGGGTCTGCATGTCCATGACGACATATTCTACCGCCAAGGCTTAAGAAGAAAATGCTTTCTCTCTGGTGCTAAGGCAAAACCCTACCCGTCAAATAAGAACACTTCTCT
>JAWQUT010000289.1:630494-635124 GCA_033807755.1 Ellobium chinense | reverse complement strand
ACACACACACACACACACACACACACACACACACACACACACACACACACACACACACACACACACACACACACACACACACACACTTTTCACGCCATATAAATTTCCAATTACATGCATTTAACTGAGCCGAAAGACAACTTAGACTAAGTAAATACAATTTATATTTTTCTCAAAACAAAAAATAATATGTGTTCAGATACGCTATTTTACCATTGGACAGTAGCAGCAGAGGCTTTAGCTTTACCCAGGAGAAGGTGTTACGTTAACCCCAGGCAATTTTCAGAACGACTGTTCAAACAACGTCCTGCTGGGAAGTATGTTTTGTCCTTGATTCTACGCTTCGTAATCATTTGAGCGTAAGAGCATTAACGAAGGGATTTTGTGCCATCGTAAGAAATACATTAGTGCATGGGTGCTAAGTGCACCCTTAATAGCGTTCAACATACGGAATTAATGTAATTCTTACGATGGTAAGGGATCCCATCTTTAATGCGCAAGTTCTCAAATTTAAATGTCGTCTGTGATGACGTGCGAAGTATTTCATAAACTCGAGCTTTAAAAAAAAAAGCGATCGCATGCAGTCATCTTGTTACCATAAAAAGACCTAATTGCCCATAAGACGCACGTGTTGTTAAATTTTTGAGCTCCTACATACATTTTGATAGGTCTGAAGTTCGTGATAGCTATTTTCTCATGAAAATATTCTGAATGACTGCTCTTTATACATTTTTAAGTAAACTTAATTACGTTGAAAGATGCGTAGGGATAGAAGATGTGTTTTTAAGATTTTATCTAGGTCTGCTTTTGTGTGTGTAGATGTGAATGTATTGTGCCAGCTTTATAAATAGCTCAAGCCCTACTGAAGAGATTGAGCGCTTTATAAACATGCTGACGTTACAGTGACCCCATCATCATCATCATCATAATTGATTAATATTGAAACTCACATCATTATAATTATTATTGTCAGCATCAGCTCAAAATTCTAAACATAATTATACCAAGACTGCATTTGAACTAATATATTTTGAAATTTCGTCCTCAGGGATGACATATTTCCTTTGTCCTATGAGCCCAGCCTATACATCTTTAAGTTAAGATACGACCCACTCTCAGAGGTTGTAAGGCAAATATTATTCTAGAATTCAATTCCAGAACATGTATAAAGCTATCAAAGAGATATAAGTGAAATCTGGTGTCAGACAACTATCGGAATCACAAATAAAAGTTGCTGAGATCATCACCTTACAAGGGTAACAAATGCACCACTCAGCATTGTGACGTGCAATTTTGCGGTATATATATTATGGTGGTGAATTAGTTGCACACCATGCTCTCTGCACTGCAACTTCTAGGAGAAGACTGTGGTTATGATTGAAGAATTGTCAGTATCAATAACTAGTGCCATGAAAACTTACAGAATGAAGCAAACGATACACCGCTTTGCGAAACAGAGAAATTTCATTTTCACTGTGGTCATTATATCATATCGAATTAAATCCACTAAGCAAGCCCACAAAGCTGTTTCACTGTCCTTATCTCGATTCAAAACGCTATCTCACAGCTAATACAGTCGTTGAAGCCTGTGAGAGTTAATTGAGACTTTTGCAATGGGATCTCTTACCATGGCAAGAATTACAAAGATTAACCCTATAAACATTATCTGGTGAATGCTTGTGACATGAAGTGATATGTATTGTAAATGATTTGGAAACATTAAAACGTGTACGGACGAATTTCTTGTGAAGAGAAGTAGAGAGAAAGAAAGAGAGAGCATTTGGTTGCTGTGTGAGCGTGGATGTGGTTGGCAGTCGAGTTGTGAACGCGGATGGTTGGCACGATTTATAGTAATGGGAAGACTGGTGTGCGACAGACAATGGTACGAAATGAGATGCGAATGGATAATTTATAATTCAATGTATATTGATGTTCAGTATTGGTCTATGCCTATAATAACTAAAACTGAAAACTGAACTGAAATCTCTGCATGTTGAATGCTACAAAGACGCATTCAGCACCAATGCACCAGTGTAATTCTTACGATGGCAAAAGGTTCCATCGTTAATGCGTAATCTCTAAAATCACTATAGTTTTATTTAGCTAAATCGTAATATAAAACTGAAACGATGGAAAGTGGAGTAACATAATATCAAAAGAGTGGTGGGAAGAAGAACAGTTCTATAGCGAAATGAGCCTAAGATACTAACCGCATCAAAACAAAACAAAAAGAGTGACTTTTGTGACAGGCAGGATAAGGGTCGCTCATAAATCACGTCGTACTCTCGAACGCTCGAGTCTCGAGATTTCCGACCCCCTCTTCCTATCCCCTGTACTCCCTTTTAGGACTTTAACCTCCGAATCCGATTTAGACTTGGTGAGGCCAGGAGGTCAACTAAAAGTACGTGTACCAACGCAGGCCTGTGTTTGTTTAGTCCCCGTGACGTCGTGAAAGAGCAAGCCACATCCCTTCCTTCGCAAAGAAAGTATCAGTCTCTAAGCAAGCCAAGATGACTGCGACTAATGCGGAAGAGACAGAAAAAAATGCACTGACTTGTCTCTTCATTAACATTGATACTACTGTTTAGTCTTTCTACATCCTCCTCCGACACAAGATTGTTGATAAGTCATTTCATTAACAAATTTGAAACCGTAGATGGTTGCCACCATGTTGGCAAGCTTTCTCTTTTGTTGATAGCAAAAGTCGTCTCATTTTAAAAAAAAAAACAACTAGTAGGTGTGCACCCTTCCTCACTGTGACTGGCGTGGACTAATCAAAAACTTATCTCTAAAACTTCAATTGCCGTGGATCGCTCACAGAATACAATGATGGCCGCATTCACGTCGCTGCACGGACCAGACAAAGGCATCCCAGGAAGTCAAACAAATGTACATACTAAACCAGGGCTTTACCTCAGTACAGAAACTTGAACCACTGTGTGAGGTCTGTAATTATTTGATAGCAAGAATTTCAGGTTCCGTTTTACAAATTTATTTCCATTGTAACAATGTTAGAAAATATGGACATACAGCAATCACTGGACAGTACAAAAAGAGACAAATGGATAGACAAACAGACAGACAGTTTTTAAAATGTAATACTTAGGATAGCAAATCTTTAAACTGATACATTGAATCATTTTCAGATTTCAGAATCAGAGTTACATACTTTAGATAATTCAAAACAATTCATAAAGTTTTTATTTGTTGTAAGAGAAAAAGCACATGACCAAAGTGGCAACACTGGCTCTGAGCCTCCTCACAAGTTTTTGATATCTTGCAGGACCTACTCGAGCTCGAATTTCAGAGACGTGATCCATAATTCAGGGAGGAGTGTTCGACTATTAGAGTTCGACATTGTGACATTATAAGGTCATTCAACTACACTGTTCTATAAGTCGGCTAACATTCTTTTATCAACACCCGAACTTGTGAGGCTTTCATGAATGAACAAGGACAGACCTATACAGCACGTATTATGTCAACAACATCTTTATTATACCCTTCCAAAAGTGACTCAATGATGAAACAAACAAAAAAAATTACAAAAACAACTTGAAGAAAATAATCCTTGTTTAACAAGAAAGATCTAGCCATTGTATCGGCCTCTCAGTGCTATTACTGGTACGTCATCTTATTTCATTTTTTCCATCTCTTGGTTACACCAGTACCACTATACCATTGATCACTATAGTGTGCAATTTTCTATGTTAAAACTATAGGTCTGAATTTTTATGAGAACTTGCGTAATAACGATGGGAACTTTTAGCGGCCATCTTGGATTCTAAAAAAGGCAAGCGGGTGTTATGCGGTAAACAGGGCTTAGATTGAAAAAGGCACTAAGAACTACTCAAAAATGCAAAGAAATGCTTGTTAACAGACATTGCAAGTTTATGTGTCCTGGCACTGGACTAAATGTTATGCGTCAAACCCTATATTTTTTTAAGGAGTGTAGGCCTAATGATTTAGAGAATATAAAAAATCGACTTATCCGATTCTGAGAAAAATCTGACCGTCAGTGACCAGATCTGACCCACTTTAGATGATATTTGTATTGGAGAACAACTCCATTACGATTATTGTGAACCCATTAGTAACGATAACGACATTATAATCGTCTTGGGGTTATTTAAAAGAAGTCACATTACCTTCGAAGCGTCTTAAGAGCTAAAACGTACCATCTTTTTTCATAAAAATAAAAAGGCGAAGTACAGTTTCACTCTTAGACTCACTTGCTGATGATATCATTTCGCTCTGATTCAGCATTACGAATCTCTGTCCCACATAAATGTCGATATGGTAATCCATAATACCCTTTTATCTACTTCCTGTCCTACACTCGGAAAGCGATATCAGCAGTATGGTACCCCATTATGTCCGTAGTTTATCAAATGTCATAACGATTAGGCAAGGGTTATGGCAACCCGTATCTGCCATAGTATGTAATAATGATTGCCCCCACTTGCTCTGGAGATAAAGGCACCCGAGGAGTAGTAATGGCGGGCTCGAATATACAAAGAATACTCGTGTACAAGAATATTCAAATTATTCGGATACAGTCGACAAATGCATTGTATTTCAAATAGAATATACAAAGACCTATTTCTAACTTTGGTCGTTTCAGATGGTA
>JAWQUT010000289.1:622994-625494 GCA_033807755.1 Ellobium chinense | reverse complement strand
CTTGTTGTGAGTGTGTGTTGCGTGCCTAGAGCTATTACTGTTAGTCTTCTGTTCGGATTCTAGAAAGACCCCAGCCACTAAGCTAATTTGTTGTTTTTGTTGTTGTTGTTGTTGTTGTTGTTGTTGTTGTTGTTGTTGTTGTTGTTATTATTGTTGTTGTTGTTGTTACATTGACTTTTATTGGCTGATGGATTTTTTTTTTACCTTCGGAAAGGAAATTTCATGACGCTATCATATTACTGTTTTTCTCAAACCGGAAGTGAACTTTGTTAGAGCTGACTCACTGAAAAAGGTTGCCCTGACTTTTGTTAAATTTTAATGTTGTTTTGACAACCCATTATACCATCCTCCCTATACAGTCCGGGCATGACCAAAAAAACTTTGTTTAATCGTGTTGTCGAGGGATTAAAGTTGGTCTTGACACTCTTGACTTAAGAAAAAAACACAGCTTGAAGTCATGAGTCACGACTTAATTTTTGTTAGAATTTAAACTACATATTTTTAACCCTCTAGTGCCCAGGCATAGAAATACTGGTAGGAATATTCTGAAAATGCACATACACACTTCAAATGCCACCCAAAATACATATATAAAACATTGATTTTGAACAATGTCAATATTTAATACGTGAAAAATTTTGGGTCAAATTTGGATCTCCGGTAACTGAAACATCCGTGCCATATTTGGAGCACTCCATACTGGATCCTTGAAGTTGGGTTGCCAAATATGGACCAGTGGGCACTAGAGGGTTAAACACAGTGTGGACTAGATCTAGACTCTAGCCACTTAGGAAAGTGTATATTCGTATGCCGTTTCGTCTTGTTTCGGCGGTTTTAAGTTCGATTTTTTTTTTGCTTCAAAACACAGTTCCCATTTAATTTGCTTGGTATCAAAGACAGTTCCAGTGTTCAGAAGTCATAAAAATACAGTATTTGGACGAGGTAGGCCAAAAGCACATCATGGGGTAGGTTTTTGCTTTTTATAGACATGATAGATCGAATCCCTGACTTCAACAGATAGTTCATACATCAGTCTGGGTAAATAGTGAGGAGATCTATACGGCTTTTTTTGTCGTTATTGTTTGCCTTATGCCCACGATTCATTTTTTTCTTATTGATTCATAACAGTAAAGCTGGAATGAAAGAATTACATTGCCGGGGAAGTTCTTTTATTTGACGTGTCTCTCGGATACGTTATAGGTTGAAGTTAAAGTGACGTCATACTGGATCGTCACGCAAGATGCTTCTTACGTACACACTCCGCTGATAAAATGATTGAAGTAGTGACATTATCAGTTTGCTTTATTTATTTCAATCCTCATATCCTCATAGCAAAAAAAAAAAAAGTCCCCACCTAGCTCAGCCGAAAAGATATATAATTATCCTATTTCCACCCTTCCCTTCATTGTCTCTCTCTCTCTCTCTTTCTCTCTCTCTCTCTCTCTCTCTCTCTCTCTCTCTCTCTCTCTCACTCTCTTTCTTTCTTTTTACAGCATTGCAACAACTGCACACAAAGACATACTGGTGGATCGCGAAGAAGGCCACTAAAGGGACTACGTATTCCCATCCCATCCCTCACCCAATCTTTCTGTTTCTAGTCTAATTTCTGTTATCTGTATTAAGACGTCACGCGGAGAGGCAAGAATATCATTACATATTTTTAAGAGGCCAAAATTACGCGTATAGCCTAGCGTCATTATCAATGTTCCAATAGACGTGAAATTTCATTTTGCTCTAAACATGTTCCCTTTAAGAATTTCAAATGTCAAAACGACCTTTAAGTTTTATTGTTGTTTTTGTTGTTTTTTTTCAAATAATATATTTCACAAACACCCATCCACCTGTGCCATGTTTCAGTTCACGCCACTTTTTAGATGAAGAATGAAAGATCAGGCAAGCCCCGTTTTCATTGGCTGACAAAAAAAAAAAAACAGAAGTGCCAATTCCCTTTGCGTCATCAACAACCTGGCTAAAGTGAACGCAGGTTTTCGGCGGGCCAGGCGCAGTTTATTATGTTCGTCTGCTCTAGCTGTGCACAGTGTGTGCAGATTATGCAAAGCTTTTTTTCATTTGTTTCCACTCCAGACGAATTTGCGTGGGCTTTATCTAGTTGAAAAAAAAACAAAAAAACAAGAACAGAAAACCAGAGAGAAAGAACTTACACACACACACACACACACACACACACACACACACACATACACGCACGCACCCACGCAGACAGACAGACAGACAGACAGAGAAAGAGAGGAGAAGAAGAAGATGAAAAAATGTTACCGAAACTTCCTTCACAAGAGGCAACCAGAGTCCTGGAGTGCCTCTGTCCCAAAACAGTGAATCATTCATGAAAATGTCCGTCCACACCAGTATCGTGAAAGTTCGCCCGTCTAGCAAGCAGTAAGATTCCTGCAGATGCCTCCTGCCTTTATTTCCTCAACCCCATTCTCAATTCATTGCTACAAAACAAATGAACACCCCATACCCTCCCTCCTCTTGCACG
>JAWQUT010000289.1:612242-622984 GCA_033807755.1 Ellobium chinense | reverse complement strand
ACACACACACACACACACACACACCCCCACACACACACACACACACATACACCCTCTTCCACTAAGTCACTTCCTTATCCGGACAGCTCAACAAAGAAGCGTAACTCCTCAAGCCTCACAAGTTCGACAACCCTAAGGGCTCTTATTCTCGCCCTTGATGTTAACTCGTGTGGCTTTTCCCTCTTCGTCATCGATCCGTCAGGAGCAGCCCAAATTGCCGAGGTCTGTTTGCCGCGCGAGTCAGATTTGGCAGTGGAGAAACAGTCAAAGGAATAGAATAAAATCTGGTATATTTTGTAGAAAATATAATGAGATGCGATGGTTTACACAACATCCAAGATAAGTTTCAGTAGAGGGAAAATTGAGAAGAAATAGGGGGTCACGCCCCCTGGGGACTTCCCTTCAAATCTCAGCATATTGGTTTTAAATCTTAGCACTCAGACGAGCGTTTTATCTTTTGAGAGTTTGGCATTTAAACCTGGTGAATAGTGCCAGGAAATACGAGATTATCGTTTGAAATTCTTCGGAAGAAACATGTCGTGGCTTGAACATCTCGAGAATCGATCCTCCAGTAAATAGTGATGAATGGAGATATCGATATTAATATCTGAGTACTGGATATCATTGGTATGTAACAAAATACTCGAAAATTGAACATCGATACCTCAACAGATTACGTTTTTACAGTTTCAGCCAAAATGTCAGCTTCATATTGAACAATATTCATTCAGAATGGGATAGGGATTAGAAAGAAGAATGGCAGAATTATGAAGGGATGAGAGGCAAACAGATGAACGAGGTGGAATTATATTACGAATAAGTAAACTGGCCGACAACCAGAACACACCGTAAGGAATATTCGGACCGGACTTTTTTTTTAACCGAGAGAAACATATTTCCGCGCGATCTTCTCTATCCCACGGACTGGTTTTTCATTCACTTTACTTACTAAACACCACTCATACCGTTTATCTGCTTTCTGGGTCAGTGGATTATTACGCTAACTCAAATTCTTGGAAAGACTTAACTATTACATGAACCTGTTGAAAATGCTTTTATTGTGTTTTGACATGGGTGAGAAGCATATTGCTGGCATTTGTCACATCGAAAAACATGCCGGCTGACTGTCCGGCTAAAATAATCCTGTCTTAAAAAAAAACCAAGCTTTTTCATTACGTAAAATATGGCCAAAACAAGTGTCAATGTACCGGTACAGATATCGAGTACTATTGGCAAAAAGCATTGGTATCGATACCTGGATAAAAAACATAATGTTGCCCACAAAATATCAAAGAACCTGCACTCTGGACTGTCCTAAACTACTGTGCTAGGAATGAGTGTGTGTGAAGATGTTTATTTGTGTCGCCATTTTTCCTGAGGGAGAGTCATGGACGATGTAATTATGTGTCTTTTATCCCTTTTGATTCAGCTGATCCCTCAGTGGTTGGGGCTTCCTGTTTATTTTGGACAGCTTGCTGATAATAAGAGGTTATCTTTCGGGATGTTCCTCACTTCTCCCCTCCTCCCGCCCCCTCCCTCCGTCCCAGACCAAAATCCATCCATCTAAAGAAAGGAGGAAGTGCTTTAAAGTGAGGTCGTCGTCGGCAATCTAGGGGAGTCTTTTCACCTTCTCCCATAGCGGCTCGTGACGTGCTTTAATCCTGTCTTACCACACGAGGGTTTTCAAGTAATGCCACTGAAAAAAAAAAGCCAAAAAGACTGCCGAATTAGAATGTAAACACCATAGAATTCTCCTGTAAGAGTCTTTTTATTAATGACTCAGATCTCTTACAAAGTTACAGTCTATGTTTCTGTCTGCTACTAGTCCTTTCTGAGTTCTGACAAATCGTGGGCATCATGAATTCACCTTCTAAAAAAATCTAATCGAGGCGAAACAATTTATTAAGAGTTTAAACTTGCTTGCTTGCTTGCTTGCTTGCTTGCTTGCTTGCTTGCATTATTTAGACTTTTACAAAGCTTCAGCCTGATAACGGTTATACTATGCTCTACCCAAAACACTAAAGCTCTTTACTAAATCCACTAAAGCGAAAGTCACTCTTTGCAAAATGCCCGAATAGTTTCGTTTTCACTCAAGCTTCAACTTACGCCTGCCAAATTCCTGTTTTTAATTTCTGACCACAGGAATCAGTGACGAGGCGAGTCAAAGGTCACGTGAGCCTCCTACAAGAGGCACTTTGCGAATGGGGCTCGGGAAACCCACTGGAAAATTAAAGGGAGACAACTGCAAATAAGGCGATGCCAAGACAGACAACTGCGGGGAAGACGATGTCAAGGTCAGCCAGCAGATCCGGGTTAAAGGTCGAGAAGGAGATGTCATCCATAGCCTGTATTAGCACTGTTTGTCAGAGAGATTCGGATGCGAGGCGAGAGAGGAGAGGGGGAGGGTGTCAGGGTAGGATGAGGGCGAGATGATTAATCGAAGGGATGCCGGTCGTTTTGATGATAGTCAAATTGCTCTGAAAACAATCCTGGAGATGTGCGGGAAAAATAGAGAGACAGAATCATGGACGTGGGGAAACACAGAGACAGACAGCTTAGCAGGCACTTAGACAGCTGACTGTCCTTTTAAATATAAGAAAGAACGCAGGGCAGACACGAAGACAGGGAGCAAACAAGAGAGGACACATTTAGCTAGCATTGATAAAGTTTTGGAAAGACCAAAAGAGAGGGAAGTACGTGAGAAAAATACAAGAACAAAGAGAGAAATAAAGGAGAGAGAGAGAGAGAGAGAGAGAGAGAGAGAGAGAGAGAGAGAGAGAGAGATCTGAGAGCATCGTTGATTACTCTTACACATTTATGACAAAACCAAGGAATATTTCTATGTGGTTAATAGAAATGAGCAAAGAGACATATAAAAAATATACCAATAGATATGTATACGCCTTTTCACTATGTCTCTCAGTCGAAGAGCGTTTTTTTCCAAAACTCGATATGTGGTCTCTGAATATTTTTAAAATAAAAGGAAATAAGAGGAAGGTAATGCTCTTCAAATACATATTTTTATTTACTGTTAAATGACGTGAAAATTGAAGGGGTGCAGATTTTGAGCTCGATGAAGTTTTGAATGGATTAACATAGAAATACATATTTGAATACATCGCCAGTTGTGGTGTGCATAATCCTTGTGCTAATTAACATATTGCTTTAACTACCGTAAACATTTCTACTGTTTTGGGAGTTTCCCATGGTTACCGAAATGCGTTAACTAACGTAAAGATTATGTATATGGCCAAAGCTCATTTTTCAACGAAAGTTCATTTACTGAGTTTTGGAAAAAAGCTCTTCAGTTGTTCTATTTCTGTTTCTATTTTTGATGGCTCTCGAAATTCTGTTCACCTGCTCTTCATTGTATATCTCTTATTTTCTTTGTCAACCTGAAAAAAAGTGTTTAGGCACGAAACGTCAACTATTTTTTTTTAAATAAATGCATTACATATTTTTCAAGTTTTGTGTTAAATTTGGGTAGAACCATAATTAATTTACAAACAGATGTTCTAGATATACGAACGGCTCGGCTCTGATGTGCCAGAACATGGCCATAAGATAAGAATGACTTGTCCTTTCTCATAGAATCCTGGCTTGGGTGTATCAGCATCCAGACAATATGAATGAAAACAACACCGTAATAAATACTTAAAGGCACACATAAACACTTAAATAGCCTCATCTTGCTGCCACACACCAAAGATCAAAGCATTTATAATATTCGTGAACATACTGTTTCCATGCTCACATTAACGAATTCGGCACACAAACGTCATCAACTGATAGATATTGTCTGGAAATGCTGCAAACTTCAAATATCTGTGTGCCACAGTTTTTTCATAGGTGAAAACGTAAACTCACATGTACACCAGACAACATGACCATGACAGGTGTGCGTCTGACATGCTGGCGCCTCTGGCATGTAGATCAGTTACATTTTTTTTTTAGTTTTTGCGGTAACAAAACTGTAGCAACTAGATCTAGGACAATATAACTTGCAACAATCATAGCTATAATATCAGAATTTGTTCGTAAATGTGTCCGACTTTCATCCCAGTTCCTTTGTAACTCTTGAAAAGTAACAAAAAAATTCAAATCGTAAAAATAGTTTAAAAGCAGTTAAAACTATCTATCTACCTTCAAAAGTAATCTTTTTTGTAGCTAAACTTTTCTTACAAGTAATTGGCTCGTAGCTAATGACATTTTTTTCTTATATTTGTTTTCGAGTTAAAAACTTTTTAAATGTAGTTTGAACAGCCCTACACATTATGTTCATTTTCTCAATGCGATCATAGATCAAGAAAAGCTCGAAAACAGATTTAAAAACATAAGAATGATGTTGTGTTTGTTGATTTGAAGAAGATTATTAGCGGGAAAAACAGCCTTTATCACAATTATTCTACAAATGTGTGTTGCCAAATCCATTCTTCTCAAATAGTCTTTCTTCTTTGAGCTGATGTTGTCTTTCTCGTGAAGACCGCTTTATCCCATAACTTTTCTATTCATAGTTCTCAACAGCGGATTCGCGAAATAAGTTTGCCACACTTTCATTGATGTGCTTTTAACAGCAAGAGCTGAAAATATAAAGGCAGTTTTTGATGTTGTTGTTGTTGTTACTGTTGATGTTTGTTGTTGTTGTTGTTGTTGTTGTTGTTGTTGTTGTTGTTGTTGTTGTTGTTGTTTTGATTGTCGTTTATTGACTTATCAAATAACCCAAATCAAAAGCTAATTTTGACCTATTAATGTCACAGTCCAAAGTACCTCTTTCCCTTTTGCATTATCAATACTTCTGCTGGTCCCGACACATGGAAGCCATTTCAGGATTTCTAGAAAAATAAATGCGTAGCAACAAGTCAAGTATGAATTATGCATTTCACATACTGTTTTGAGCGCTTGCTCTGAAGACAAGACGTCTGCTGGGAAACCTGTTTCACATAATAATGCGCTTAATCCAGGACGTTCTCAGAAATAAGCATACCTGGGAACACTGCAATGTAACAGAAATCATCTCTTGGTAACACACTACAAAAATAGAGTGAACAGATGAATATTGCGCACCATGAGGTTTTTGCACCTTCTTTTCAGCATTTAGCTTTACGCACGAGAAATGCACCTTGACACACCCATATGACATAGAAAAAGGGCATGTTTCATGACTTGTCCAACAGTGGGACGCAGATACGTTGTTCCAGTCTACTGGTATGAAGATGCCAATGTATTTTTCACTGTTGGCTATATTAGGTTTTACACCTCTCATTAACTTATCCTGGGGTACCGTTTCAAAATACTTTCTAAATATGTTGTTTAGCTTTAGCTCTTCCTCCAAATTTTGACACAAAGAAAATTGCACCTGAACCAGTTGAGAACTTAGGCAGTGAAACAGACAACCTAATATTTTAGGCCTTTTCACTCAGTAAACAGGGTAACCTTTACCCACCTAGCAGCAACCACAAATGTTATACTCGAGTGACTAAACCTCACCTATTCTGAGTCTACACATATATTTGCACCTATCTAAGCCTTTGGAATCAAAACCCAACCCTTTCCCCCCTTCCCATGGCCATTTTTCTGGTTTTTATAGGGACTATTTCAAATTGCATATTTTTATGCCAGGTGCTATTGGCATCTTCATACCTACTGGACCAAGATAACAAAATTTATCAATGGTCCCTAGAGATCTTCAGCCCCAAACACTCCTGTATATTTCCATAGACTATGCCTAAGATTTGGAGATTTTGTGACGACAAGTGAGTGAGAGGAGAATATTCTTGTATAGCAGTTCTCTTTGTGACTGTATTGACATTATTATTTTCTATATATCAAGTTATCTCCTCATGATTCCAGAGCTGCTGCTTTTTAAAGCATTTTGCTTTCAAGGATTGATCAAACTTTTCATCTGCCTGTTTGGCTGCTTTCTCATCCATCCATTTGTCTGTCTGTCTGTCCTCCGAAGTGTCGTCTGATTATGTGTATGTGAGTCTGTCTCGAAGTCTGCCTGCCTGCCCCACTGCCTTGCCCAAAAGTCTCTTTTTCTGCAAGCCTGCCTATTCATCTGCCTGTCTGTCTGTCTATCCGTATATTAATTGTCCATCCATCAGTTTGTCTTTCAGTATAATGAATACATACTTTATTATTCTTCACATCTCCTTCTTTCGATCTTCCTTTCTCTCTCTCTCTTTCTCAAATCTCCTTCCTTATTTTTGCATTCCCCGCGCGCACCTTCCACTAGTTATATTCCCAGACGCTAGAAATCAAGTGCTCTCTGTGAGCACATCATGCGGTAAATGGTTCCTTTCTCGAGCACACACGCCTTAACTCTGAGATAACCATTGGCAGTGAGCGCTAATATACTCCCAATTGTCCCTCCATACTCAAACATGCGGTCTGCATAGCCACTTAATAAAAACCCTCTTGCTTTGATGGGCGCTTCCTCGCTTGAGAGGAATTACTGGTTAACAGAAGAAACATCGCTGCATTTTGAAATGTTCTGCGACAAAGCTCAGTAGCAACCATCGTCTAGCGAATTATTATCTTCATCTCACGGCCTTTAACCCACGTAGGACTCAGTCGACTGGTATCGATATCGAGTATTCGAGTGTAAAATATTTGATCGATATTGGTACTCGAGTACCGGATATAAAATGACGATATCCTTAGAATTATAGAAAAACCCTCTTATATTATTTTTTCGCAATTTTGGCAAATAATGGCTATGATTATTAAATTTATTGGAATGTGTTCCATTTGTTCAACCTGCTCGACTGTATTTTATTGGCTCAGATGGGCAAATGTCTTGTAGCCAGTAAACATTTTTTGGCTTAATAAAGTTATTAGTATGACATGAAAGCTTAGTGTGTTAACGTTTATTCGGTTAAAAGAGAAAAGTCATAGCCTTATTCTTGCCATATGTAACTGTATCAGTAACAGGGCATCATCGGATGCAATAAAAAAATTCCGCAAAAAATCGCAATACGAGGGCAATTTTATACTGTATAATTTATCTAATGTGGCTTATTTAAAAAACAAAACCAAACAAAGACTCTAATTTATCCATAACTAGTGACCATTAACATCAAATTTATGTTTCTGTATTTAGAAATGCTTATATAAAAGCAATTGTATGCTATATAGTTTATCTAATGTGACTAAGTGAAATAAGAAAATAAAACCTCTAATTTATCCATAATTAGTGACCTTTAAAATTTACGTTTTTGTATTTAGAAATGACTCTACTCTCGATTTCTGCATCAGGCAAAAATTTGATACCGTATGACCCTAAACACCTTCAGAGCGCAATATCTCAGTTCTTAGTCTAGCGACATAATCCTCATTTTGACTGGCTGCAAGACATTACTAAACGTGGTTTCAGAGTCTAACTGCCTACGCTCCAGGCAAGTGAGTGGATGAATGAATACAAAGAAATATACCGTCGCTGACGTCCATACCAAAAACAACATTGTTCCTCACGTACTGCATTCCACAGAAATCTTACGGTAGATTTTGTTTCTTGGTTCGGTGAGGGCAAGCAAGGGAGCGAATGAAAGAAGCCCCGGAGCGGCGAAATAGGCATGATTTATAGCCTGCTACGCATATTTGCAATCCATTTAATTGCAATTTCCGGTCGCTCACAACATCTTTAGATACCAGGATAGTATTTTTTTATTTCTCAAGAAAACAAAAAGTAATTTGGGTAGTGGCAATTCCGTTTAGTAGCAATTCTTCTTTTTATGTTGCTGGGGACTTTGTGATTAAATGAGCTTGACTTTATATCAAGGAAGCAAGAATTTACATGAACACTGTCTGCCAAAGGTCATATTTGTTGTAAAGTTTCTCTAACAATCGAATTTAAAACTTAGAATCGAACACAATATCAGCATAAGACTATGGACCCGTTTTGATCAGGCAATGGAGCAAACGTAATCTAACCTTTTATGGGAACGTTATTGCAGCTAAAATTTTGCCAACAGCCATATTTGTTGTAAAGCTTGTCTAACTATCGAATTTAAGTCACAGAATCGAACACCACATCAACTTAAAACTATGGACGAGTTTCCTATGTCTCGACTTCCCGGGTTCCGGTTCCTACTACATTAAACTTAATCTCCTACTACATTAAAGTTATTGTAGATGTACTAATTTCATTATGATGTGACTCAGTGGGCAGTCAGTATCAGCATAGACAAGCCTTAAAATCTTTGTAGAAGATGTTCTGAGATGGGAAAACAGGAATGGCAACTCGCTCCGGTCAAGAAATCTCCGCTAAACCTCTTTAACAAAGGGCTATAACTCAATCAAGGCCGGTAATTTGTGGGCAATGAGAAAAGGCGTAGGGATACAGAAAAGCTTAGTACTGGTTTAACCATTACACCCTCTTACTGTATAACCTAGCTTCTTCCAGGCAGTTTTTATGCGGGCTTATCGCACGATTTATTCAGAAATCCTATGCTAGGTTCTGTCACTGTTGTCAGGGAGGTGCACAGTTCCTGTGTGTTAAATGGCTTTTTAGAGAGGCCAAGCGCTGGATTTACATCGTGATCTGTGGAGCCTTTGTTTTGTTGCACATACATTTTTTTGTACTTCCCTGTTCATTGTAATGCAGTTTTTGTACTGTTGGGATTATTGTTATGTTGTCTTTGTGCCCAATGGTCTTTTGTATGTTATATAGATTTGGCACTTAAGGATCTTTTGTATGTAACGTAGTCATTGGTACTTAAAGATCTTTTGTATTTAATGTAGGCTCTTCTACTACTCTTAGATTTGTTGTCTATGTACCTTGACGTTTGCTGTAATGTGGTATTTGCATTTTTAAAATTCTTGTGACGTAGTCTCTGAACACTAAGATTTGCTATAACGTAGTCTTTGTACTTTTTGGTTTGCTGTCAGATAGTCTTAGCACCTCTTGTTTTGCCTAAAGGTACAATGTTTGCACCTTTGTTTTCTCTTCTAGACCAAGCCTTTGCAGCTTTTGTTTTGCTATTGAGTCTTGTAGACTTTTTTGTCTCTTGTTCAGTAGAATCTGGTTCATTCGTTTTCCTTGTACAACGAATCTTTGTAATTGTTTTCTTTCGCTGTTCAGCATAGTTTTTTTTATAGTTTTTGTGTTCTTCTGCAGTAGAGACTTTGTACTTGTAGCTTTTGTTTTCTTATAGAGTAGAATTTTTGTAGTATATTGGCTTTGTAAGTGTTGTTTTGTTAAATGTGTCTTTGTAGCTTCTACTTTTGCTGATTACAGTTGCATCTTTACAGCGGTTTATTGTTGTTAAATTACAATTGCGTCAGTGCAACATTTTTTAGTTGTAGGCCTACAGAATAGTCTTGGTAGGCTTTGCTTACTTGTAAAGCTGTACATTTGTTACATAAGCTACAGCAGAGTTTTTGTAGCTTTTGTATTTGGTGTTCAACATAACATTAATAATTTTTGTTTTGATGTTGCACAATAGAAGATTGCAGCTCTTGCTTAGTTGTACCAGAGGGTCTTTGTAATGTGTGTCTACGGTAGAACATTACTTTATAGCCTTTATAGTTTTGTAGTGTATTCACGCCAAACCAAGTTTTACCTTCTTACTGCTTTCTTCGGCCGGTTGCAGGGTTTTCCCGAGTTTTTTTTCGAGCCGGAGCCAAAATGAAATTGAAAAAATAGCCAAAAACACAGCTCGAACATTTTTGTCTGGGAAGGGCCGACTGAGGTCAAGATTTGACATATGACAAAAATTGGATATACGTAGGTTTTATAGTTATCATAAACCTTTTTAAATACATTAGAGTAACAAATTCTTGATTTGGCGCCATTTTTTTTTTTAAAATTCGTATTCAGCAGGCAATTATGATATACGTTCGACTATTTGAAGTACAAAATAGTAGTTACTAAAAATTTAGTTTGACACAAGTTCGTTGAAGCCGAGAAAGAACCAAAACGTTAAGCAGCTATTGGGAATCAATGTTTTTTAAAAGGAGCCAAAAAATCTAATCTGGTATTTGGTTCCGAAAGAGCCAAATCTGGCCACCCTAGCCCTATAGGAGTGTGAGTTTTATAACAATGGCCCTGCCGAGCCCGTAGATTATCTCAGCGCCGAAGACACCTGTAAAACATTAGGGGCTTAGGAGGAATTTGTACGGGAGTCCAGGTAGGCATGTACAGTATGACCGATAGGGGGCGCCAGCGCCTGTGAGTGATGAGTGAGTGGGTGAGCTGGGAATGCACAGGGATGAGTGAGTGAATGGGTGGAGATGGAGAGATAGGAGGTATAAGACACAATGAACGAGACCAAAAAAAAAGTGAGTGAGAGAGGCGGGCGGACGGACGGATGAATGAACAGACAGACAGACAGACAGACAAACAGACAGACAGACAGACAGTAAGAATGGAGATAAACGAGAATATGTAAATGATAAAACTCAGATTATACTATATGTAAAGGAATAGCAGCTTGTATTGGTGGCCACCCCTCTCTTCTACCCGCTCCGCTCCGCACCGCAGGTTCAGACCCATTACATCCAATTCAGAGTAGGTTTCTTCTACCTCACCTCCACCCGTTTCTCCGGACCAAGTAAATACCAAGTACTATTCGTGTTTATGTAACTGTTTTGCCTTATGACTGCACGTAGCGGGAAGGTTTTCATGAGGAATGTTAGGAGAGAAGAGAGAGACAGTTATGTTGTGTCAGACATGATATATAACCTCACTGTTTCTATGCGGTAACCCGTGTCTCTACTGTATCCTCCCCCTTCCAGACCCC
>JAWQUT010000289.1:549035-586050 GCA_033807755.1 Ellobium chinense | reverse complement strand
TGTCTCTCTCTCTCTCTCTCTCTCTCTCTCTCTCTCTCTCTCTCTCTCTCTCTCTCTCTGTGTGTGTGTGTGTCTCTCTCTCTATGTTTGTCTCTGTCCCTCTCTGTTTCTCTACCTGTCTCTCTCTGTCTCTCTTTCTCTCTCTCTCTTTTTCTCTCTCTCTTTCCCNTCTCTCTCTCTTTCTTTCTCTTTCCCCCCTTCTCCCCGCTGTATAGACTCAGGAAACGTGTATGAAATGTTGTTTAAGCCAAAAACAACATGATCAGTGCTGGAAACTGAACCCCTGATCTGTCTGTCACTCTGCTCTGTAAAATTTGTATTTTCTAAATTTATTGGTCCTTAGTTGCTGTGTGCGGAGCTGCTTTACTCGTATGTTGTATAAGAAGTTTCATGCAAGTGGCGCTGTTGGTGTTGTTGTTGTTGTTGTTGTTGTTGTTGTTGTTGTTGTTGTTGTTGTTGTAGTGTTTGTTTGTTTCTTTGTTGTTGCTGTTGTTTGTTTGTTGTTGTAGTTTTAGTTGTCAATGTCTCTGTTGTTGTTATTGCCGATTCAGCTGTTGTGGTTGTTATTGGTGTTTTGTTGTAGTTTTTGTTGTTGCTGTTGTTGTTGTTGTTGTTGTTGTTGTTACTGTTGTTGTTGTTGCTGTTGTTGTTGTTTTTGTTGCTGCCGCTGATGTTGTTGTTATTGTTGTTGTTGTTGTTGTTGTTGTTGTTTTGTTGTTGTTGTTGTTGTTGTTGTTGTTGTTGTTGTTGTTGTTGTTGTTGTTGATGGTGACTGTAATATTGAAGTGGTGTTTTCAAGAAAAATTGTTTGGAATGCCGCTATTTTTTTCCCTTAACTTTTGAAACAGAAACTTCAAAGCCACTATATTATTTGTTCCTTTCTTCTTTCCTCCTCAAACCCCGTCACAGTTAGGCCTAAACTTTTGACCCTATTCCTTTATCAAACACAATATAAGCCTTAATGTACTTTTCATAGTCCCCAGCCTTAACCGGTCCTTCCTGATACATTATGTAATCAAAATATTATGACTAACAACAAATATACTGAAGGAAACTGAAGACACGTTTCGTAACAGATGTTATATTGTCATGTTAGTGCAGCAACAAAGGATGAAAAGAGTAACAGTAGTAGCAAGGAGAGGGAGTCACACGCTCCCTTCTCTCATTTCACTTCAGTTTTCAATTAAGGTATTTGAGCAATGCTTCCCACACCGTTGGAGGCGCAGGTACCCCCAAATGTTGATTTCATATTGTCATGTAAGTGCATGCAGTAATGAAGGATGAAAAGAGTAACAATAATAACGAGGAGAGTAAGTCACCCGGCTGCTTCTCTCAATTTCACTTCAGTTTTCAGTGAGGTATTACAGCAGGGCTTCTCACTCTGTAGGATATGCTTCTCTGCGGGTACCCCTAAATTTTGATGTTATATTGTTATGCAAGTGCAGTAATAAAGGGTAAAAATAGTGAGCCACGGGTCTCCTCACAATTTCACTTCAGTTGTCAATTAAGATAGTAGATCAAGGCTCCTCATACTGTGACAGATCCATCTCTGAGTGTACCCCAAAAATGTATAATGTGCAGAAGAAAGTTCTTCTATAGGAACGAGAGACATAGACACAAAGCAGTCCAACTTCACGAGTCTTGATGCAATGTCCATTTTGATTGGTTCTGTAGCGAGGATACGACAAGCTGTTCCACCACTAGGTTGTGCGTGATTCAAGGTTTAAACAACAATCGAGTGCAAGCCCTCCTTTTCTGGAAGAGATGGAGACTATAGGTTGCAGGAAGCCTAATTGGTCCAAAAAAAATAGCAGAAGAAAAGAGGACTATGTAAAATAAAGAACAAAAAAAAATCAGTTTATGATAAACAGCTCCACTCAGTTTCTGCAGAAATGGCCCCAAGTTTTTCTTTTTGCTTAATTTTCTTTTGAAATTTTCTGGGGCAGCAAACCCCTGGATTCTCTCTAGATCCATCGGTCATGATGGCCCTCTGGAAGCGCATTTAGCCACCCTCCTCTGACAATTTACCATAAACAGTAGGAGACAGAAGATACATTATTACTGGCCAAAAAAGATGTAGATTTATCAACAGTAAAGGTATGACTCACACAGCAAATGTGAGCGAAATCGGTAGAGAAATTAACTCACACGGCGTATAACAACAAAAACATTTTTATATAAATTATCATTATGATATGAGCAGCCAGAAAATTATTTGTGGAAGAATGCTAACCAGCCTACAATTACTGACGTTCAGCAACCCCCCAAAAAAACTAAATGCAGTATAATCCTAATACCAAATAACGATACATGATTTTACCCCAGCAGGACAACATTATGAACAGTGCTAAAAGCCATGTGTCAAAGTTAATCAACACAGAGGCAGGGACGATGCGTCATTCCCAGGTTCAAACAACTGCTATGGGCGTGTCACAGATTTTGAAGAGCAGATTGTATCTGTCAATATGGCATCTCCCCCATTCCTGTGTAAATATCCGTCCACTAATTTTGTGTGTCCTCGCACGCCTGGGTTTGTGTCTTTGTCAGGGTCATGGTGCTCGTTTGTTTCTCTCTCTCTCTCTCTCTCTCTCTCTCTCTCTCTCTTCCTTTTGCCTCCAGATCGTTGTCAATGGCCACTTCTTCTTTCTTTGTCTCCCCCATATTCTTGAAGCTCTCATTCCTCTTGGTTTGTTTTTTTCCTTTCTTCACTTTTTAAACTCGTGCCTGCCCTCGCTCTCTTCAATTGCTTGTTTTTCTTCTTTGTCTTTTTGTGTCGCTGTTTCGGTGTGTTTTCCCTCTGCATTTCTTTGTCATCTTCTCTCTCTGCTTCTTTCTCCTTTCATTGTTTTTTTTTTCATCTTTATTCTGCCTCTTCTTCTTCTTCTTCTTCTTCTTCTTCTTCTTCTTCTTCTTCTTCTTATTGTGTATACAAATCCTCCTGTTGTTTTTTTTTTTATCATGAGTTGAATGTCCCCTTTGCAGGTAGCCTTCTTCGGAGATAAATTATCCCTTTCGTCCTTTCTTGCCTCCTCTTCAATATCCATTGCACTTTCTTGCCTTCTTGCGTATTCCCCATTTTCATCGCTTGTCTCTTCTTCGTTTTTTGTTGGGTTTTTTTTCACGTTATTCCCACTTCCTTTGGTGTTCATTTTCTATATCTGACTCTCCTCTTTATTTGCCTTCTTCTTTCGTGCCCTTTTTTTCTTCTTTTTCTTCTTCTCCTTCTTCTTCTTCTCCTTCTTCTCCTTGTCTTCTTCTTCCTCTTACTAATATTTCTTCTTCTTCCTCTATTTCTCCTTCTCCTCCTCCTTTTTAAAACTTTTTTTCTCATCTTTCCCTTCTTCTTCTTCTTCTTCTTCTTCTTCTTCTTCTTCTTCTTCTTCTTCTTTTTCTTCTCCTCCTCCTTTCCCTTCTTACTCTCCTCTTCCTCTTCTTCCCTCTTCTTCTTCTACTAATACTCCTACTTCTTCATCCTCTCTCTCTTCTTTCTTCTTCTTTTTCTTCTTCTCCTTCTTCTTCTTTTTCTTCTTTTTCTTCTTTTTCTTCTTTTTCTTCTTCTTCTTCTTCTTCTTCTTCTTCTTCTTCTTCTTCTTCTTCCTTTCCTCCTCCATTCCTTCCTCTCCCACGGGACCACACGTGCAGTTCTCAGCAGGGACACATATTTGATGGCATGCAGACACAGAGCGATAACAAGCTCGCACGAACATGAACGACATTTCACCACTGACATTTATAATGGGCGATACTTTTGATCCAGTTAACGATATCAATGCTTTTCCAGTAGTAATCTACTACAACTGTATCGATACTTTGACCGGTTGGTTTAGTTTTTATTGTCCATTAACCCACGTGATCAACCTGATTGCATTTCATTTTCTCACCTTCTTTCCTTCCTCTCCCTCTCCTTCCAAGTGTCTTTCCAAGTGAATTTATCTGACTGACAACTTTGTGAAGCTTATACGTCCACTCTAAACGTAAAAAAATGTTCAAGGTCTTTCATGGCTTAATGAGACCCATTTAATCATTCAAATCTCCAGTGAAATAAACAACATTTTGCTTCACTTGTTAAGAGCATCGACGCGTCATATTCTTTATTCGATTACTTCTCTGTCTGTCAACACATCGGATGGCCTGTATCTACCCCCCTACCTATCACTACTGACATTTACTTACTCAGTGCATCGCTCTAAGCTTCATTATCTTCCTGGCTTCCAGTCTCTCACGATACACATGCCTGTTATCTCTTGCATGTTGTCTGTGCTCGTGTGTTTGTTTTCTTGTTTATCGGTGACGTAAGTGTCTCGTTATGTAATGCGAAGCGTGTGGCTTCAAATCCCGAGGGTATTTCGAGGTCGAAAAACTATTGTCATTTTATTAAGCTTTACCTGAGAACCGAGTCTTACACAAATCTGTAATAAAATGTCCCAGAATTTAAGATACCGAGGTCTCTAATTTTCATTCACACGTGTGTGAGATGCCCTTCCTTAACCCAGGACGAGATTGCTTACAGAAGATCTGCGTATCCCACAGCCTAACCTATCAAACGACGTGGTTCCATGACTCTGAGTGCATGACAAGTATCGACACCGAGTACCTTCTGAGCGTCGTGAGATCCCTTCTTAAAGTATCAGAGCGAAGTCTCGTCATAAGTGCTTTGGTCCAAATTTCGACTGGGATCAGTCCATAAAACAAAACCACTGACGATGATTCCCTCTTTCCACATACATATTTGGATCAGAACTTGGGTCTGAAACCGACATCACAGCATAGAGGACATTCCCATATGTATTCTCTTTGTGTCCCCTCTCGGGCTGCCAACAAACAGTGAAGATACCAACTCTGTGAAGCGCTGATTGTATACTCTTCTGGTTTTTCCATGGAGTCGGGAGTGTCTGCTAGATCCCTTGATGATACCATGCTCATTGAATCTTTCGATGTTGGCTTCTGGCATGCCATTATCAAGGGCGTCCCGTGAAGCACCTTTCATGTCTGTGTGGTAGAGCTCTTTATGTCTGTATGGTAGAGCTCTTTATGTCTGTGTGGTAGAGCTCTTTATGTCTGTATGGTAGAGCTCTTTATATCTGTATGATGATAGAGCTCTTTATATCTGTATGGTAGAGCTCTTTATATCTGTATGGTAGAGCTCTTTATATCTGTATGGTAGAGCTCTTTATAGCTGTATGGTAGGGCTCTTCATATGTGTGTGATAGAGTTCTTTATATCTGTATGGTAGAGCTCTTTATATCTGTATAGTAGAGCTCTTTATATGTGTATGGTAGAGCTCTTTATGTCTATATGGTCGAGCTTTTTATATCTGTATGGTAGAGCTCATTGTGTCTAACTGGTAGAGCTTTTTTATATCTGTATGGTAAAGCTCTTTATGTCTGTATGGTAGAGCTCTTTATATCTGTATGGTCGAGCTATTTATATTTGTATGGTAGAGCTTTTTATATCTGTATGTTAGAGCTCTTTATATGTGTATGATAGAACTCTTTATATCTGTATGATAGAGCTCTTTATATGTGTGTGATAGAGCTCTTTATATCTGTATGATAGAGCTCTTTATATGTGTATGGTCGAGCTCTTTATATCTGTATGGTAGAGCTCTTTATATCAGTTTGGTCGAGCTCTTTATATTTGTATGGTAGAGCTCTTTGTGTCTGTATGGTAGAGCTCTTTATATCAAATGGTTGGGCTCTTTATAGATATTTACAAGAAATCAGATATTTTATAACTACGACCAGTGAGTCTCCTAAAGAAGTAAAAAGATTTAGTGAAAAGATGATTATTTGTGGTTCGCTCTCTTTTTGGCAGCTGTCACCTTCTCAGAATTAAAAAAATTTTTGGTTTTGCAATTAGAGGATGAGGAAGACATCAAGTTTTCGCTGATGACCCTTCATTACACCTTGGCATGGATTCTCAAGGAGCCGTTTCGCTGTTTTTTCACTCAGTCAGCCTCTCCTACACTAGAACACAAAATGCTCAGCACAAGAGGCATGCCCTTAATTAATGTGGGCTACTTGTGAAATCAATTAACTCCAGCTTTATGTCATGGTGATCTTTCGTTGAGTTTTTAAATGCTTTTCATTATTCTTCTCTTTAAAGGTTGTCTAGATGAAATTGGGTGAAAATTTAAAAAAAAGGGGGCTAAGGGTTCTTCCAAAAACGTCTGGTTGCACCTAGCAATGTGAGAGCTGAAAATCAATTCCATAACTACAAGGGCACTTAATTAGAGGAAGAGAGCAGCCAGGTCGTGCGGTGTGTCAGATGTACACTATCTGTAGACTGTCAAGTTGGAGGATTGTGGGCTTGACTCAAGGGTTTAACGGTTTATGTTGGGAAAGAGTTAACCTCCTGATCCTCACTCCACTCGACAGTAAATGAGTACATTGTTTTTGAGCTAGGAGACCAGGCCGCTGCACTGCGGCGACTAGCAATGATTTTGTGAAATGTATATCATTGTGTATGTATGTGTATGATGTGAGCTCTTTTTATATATTTGTATAATGAATGGGGCGATTAGGCTTTCAGACCCTCGCCCCTCCCAACATTCTGCGACTTGCGGAGTTGCTGGCTACGGTCCTGATGGCAATATTATGTTAAAATAAGTAGATCAACCTTGCAGTGATGCCATAGAGGTGTAAGAATATTGACAAACGGACAAAAGTGCAAAACTTTTACATAAATTTCCAATCTGATCATTGCTATATCATCTTTTGCGTCAATCGAAAAAAGTGCTGAATGTCGCAAAACCTTCGATAAAATTAGGATTTATAATCTATATTTCTCAATGACGAGGCTTTCGGATTGTTTTTTGTTTTTCTGCTTTTGGATCTACGGAGTTGGGTATGGAAAAGTTGCGGAGCCGGAATGAAGTTGAGAACAAGAAAGACTTTTGTGCAATGTAAACTCTTTAGACGTTTGTGTCATGAATGGGATGTATAACACTATAATTATGACAAAGTACGAATGGGAAAAGTTGCAAAGCCAAATGAAAGTATAATCTTGATAACAAGAAAAGCTTTTATATGATGTAAACTCTTTTTATATGTTTGTCTTATGAATGGAATAAATAGCATTATGTGGCACTGTAAAGGGAAACTTTGCAAAGCCGGGATGAAAATGTAATATTAAGGACAAGAAATGGAACGCCTTTTATATGTTACTATTATGAACGGATTGTTTAACATTATGTATCATTAAAATTTATGGCCCCAGTGGCCGTATGCATAATCCATGTGTTAGTTAACGTCTTGCGTTAACAGCAATGAACACCACTAATGTTTTGGGAGTTTCCCGTGGTTTCCATAGGTCTAACAAATAACGTTTCTGGAATTCCTAGCTAGTGTGATATACGCCCACTGCCGCAAAGTGGATTGTTCACACTTGATACAGGAATGACATAAAAACAAAAAAAAAATATCCATGCAAGATCTAACCGTTGTACGCACCTGTACTTGTTTACATGCACGCTTGTGTCACATGAGTATGTTTACCGTGCATGTTTGTGTGCACTTTGATCAAAGGTGTTGTCGTAGACAGTTAAAGTGAGCAGGTTTTACTGCGAACTAAAACATTCACTAATGAGCGGTGATGTTAGATGTTTTTGTTGTTGTTGTTGTCTATGATTTTTAAAGTGTCTAATTTCGCCAAGTGCGCAGATGTGTGCTTTATAACCTCGCATACACTGCTAAATTGTATATGCAGTATTAATTACTCATAAAATTTATCTTGATAAGAAAAGGTATCACTTTGTTGGTATATATCATTCACACCTGGTCACACTCCTAAATTAGCCAAGATCTAGACTAGATATTTTGACATTTTCAGGTGTGAGCTGTCTTTTTTTTTATGACGTTGAATAAATATCATCTCTGATGACACCGCTATTTTTCGAGGAAAGTGTTTTCTCAGTAAAGATACATTCTGGTCATTCTTAATGGACCTTAGGAACTACTTCCAGGTATGCCCGACGTGATAAGTGAGGAAGCCCAAATACGTTTGCGTTACAGCATACGTAGTGGGCGTAGAATCAAGCAAGGGGTCAAAAAGGGAAAATAAAAACAATGTGCACGTGAGGGACATTTTAGTGCTCATGAAGCTGCACTATTCTTGCAAGTTCTTTAGCAAATAAAGAAAGAGGGAGCTATAACTCCACTGTAGTATATTTAAAGTTCCATTCCTGCTAATTTTGATGTAGATGTTTTCAAACTTTGGCTGTGGCACTTGTTTAGAAGTGCATAAGGTCGTTTAGAAGAAACATTGCATTTTTGTCTGTCAGGCAAGGTTACAATATCAAAAGTAACTGCTTCATGGACGTACCTTCAAATGACCACCTGATCTTGCAACTTCATAGCCCTATGGTCCTATGGTCCTATGGTCCTATGATAAGCCCTGATCTAAATTTAATAGTCTAAGCCATTTCCTTACGGTTCAGAAAAAAATGGAGACTGTTCACTTCCAGACCCTTCCAAGGCAAATCGAAATAGGCACACGCAAGCAAAACCGTTACGTTTTCACATGGTTAACTACATCCAGAAAATGCAACTTGTTTTTAAGCACCGTATAATATGGGTAGCAAAAGTGGCCATAACAATAACAAAAACAATAAACAATAACAATAACAGTAATGTTATTGAGCTCACACAGCGCGATGTCAACCTGTGTCCTTTATAAATATTATTACATCTATGGATCTCCTGCCGCCATTTGCGTTAGTATGCGGCACTAAGTGCTCTGATTCTACTGAAGAATTCATAGAGTCGCAGTAGCTTGATAGCGTGTGTGTGTGTGTGTGTGTGTGTGTGTGTGTGTGTGTGTGTGTGTGTGTGTGTGTGTNTGTGTGTGTGTGTGTGTGTGTGTGTGTGTGCGTGTGTATGTGTGTGTGTGTGTGTACGCGCAAGTGCGTGCGTGCGTGCGCGTGTGTGTGCGTGCGTATGTGTGCGCGTGCGTGTGTATGTGTGTGTGTGTGTGTGTGTGTTTGTGTGTGAGTCTGTGTGTGTGTGAGAATGAGATATATATAGAGAGAGAGAGAAAGAGAGAAAAGCCAGTTAGTAAATGTGTCAGTTATGCACTTTTTTTTTCTTTTCCTTTGTTTTTTTTTTCCTTTTTCCGTTTTTATTCATTCTGAATTGTTGAATTTATTGTTATGTGGTTGACTTTTGCCTTCTAAATAAACAATCTTGAATCTTGAATCTTGATAGCTTGTAGTTTTCAGGTAGAGTTCGCAAGCAGGGAAGGGATGAGGACTGGTATTGATATTATACTAAGTCTTTACACTTTGATCACAAACTATTCATAGTAAATAAAGGCATGTAATTTATCTCACAGATCATCATCGCAGAGTGTTTAGAGTTTTTCAGGGCTAGGTGAAACCCATTTAATTATTCAAAGTTTCAGTAAAACAGCAACAACAACAGCAACAATAACAACAACAACAACAACAACAATAACAACACCACCACCACCATCACCAACAACAACAACAACAATAATAACAATAATAACAACATCATCTTCATAAAAAGCTGCAATAATATTCTGTTAAGAGGCAGTGATAGCCAATAAAATTTGTCTGAATCAAAATGCACTGGGATTAGGTAACCTCCTCTAGTATCTTCAAAAGTGTCTACCCAGGAGATAAAGCTCTTTGTTCGTGGCCATAATGACATTTTTAGCACTTCCACATTACAGAACTGCTGAAAGCTACATAACCTTTTTTTCTTAACATCAAAGGAAAAGGCTATCAGAGTTCAATGAAAGCTCTTCATCGCAGGCATTGCCGATGAGGGGCGCAACAGGAAAATTATCCACGCTTCAGGATAGATAAGTGTTTCATATTTTGGAAAGCTTTCTGTCGGGCGTGTATCACTTTCTGTGTTTCCATTTGTAGATTGATATCTATGTGATACTGGTATTGGAATTATCCCGACTATAGTCTGAGCTAGATTAAGTAGCCCTAACCACTATCTATACTCAGTGGAAAGGTCGGATTCACTCGTCACGCCGCGTCCTGTGCAACCCAGAGAAGCGAATGACGGGCTAGACCATCTGGTATCAAAGCGCTCAGTTGCTAAGTAATCCAGCGACGCAAGAGCATGGTATATAATATGCACTGGCGCCATCGGACCCTTTTGCTCTGCGGGAGAATTGATATTACTAGAATTATTTAAAAGTTATGGATAAAGTGTGGATGATCATTCCTGATACCACTTTGAAATTCCTGTTCGAACACGACGGAAGAAGCCATACTAATTTTTTTCGGACTTTGGAAAAAAAAAAACATCCCTTGTCTCCTAAACTCATGCCCTAACTTTTGACTAACTGTTTAACGCATCCTTTTCCGTTCAATATGCCACCACTTTTCCCTGAAATTTCGCCAATTCCTAAGCGTATCAATTTCACCGGATATACCATCACTTCCTGAAATTTCACCAACTGTTGAGCGTATCGATTTCACTCGAAATGCCATTATGCTCTGAAACCTGACCAACTATTGAGCTTATCGATTTCAACTGATGCACCATTCAACCATTATCTTCACTATGGGGGAAATTAATGGTTTTGATTACAAGCGTTTCAAGTGATACGCCAGTGAATGACGATTTTCTCTCTCATACTTATCGTTGGGCCTAAAATTTAAATGGTTTCACTTCCATAGCCAATGGCTGCGTATGCACAGCTTTGAAGTTTACACCGTAGATTCCCTTTCATAATGCATCATCAGTTCAGCAGATATCGTGTTATGCAAAAAGCGTAACTTTGCACGCTGGCGGTAAGTATGGGATACATTTTAAATGTATTGGGGATTTCCCGTAGTCTGCGGACGTGCAGAGTTATGCAGCGGTGTTGCGTACGGCCCAAGACGCACAAAAATGGCGCGCAATTTGATGTTTTGTCACGCCATGCGCACGTCATAATACTTCGTATTCGTGAACTGTAGGTTACAGAAGCCTAATCCGATTTCCCTTTTTTAAGCCAATAAACTGTTTGCTCTACTGTCACTTACAAGAAATTCCACAATCTCTAAGTCTTCTTTAATAGTTTGCACAATTCAATGAGCTTATTAAAAATGATGTTTAAAATATAGGTCTTTTCGGGCTACGAACCGATACATCGAAAGGTGTAAACAAGCTAACTATTTTGCTTGACGACAACTCCGCACAGAAGGCCACACCGAAACTGAGATGAGTGACCCAAACTTCAGGTTTAGTTTACAAAATCAGGAGAAAATGGAAACTAATTCGCAGGTAGGTTCACAAATCTAGGGCCCATTCTCCATAATGGCAAGATTTCTCCATAATGGACAGATTTTTTACTGTCTTCCTAACGCATATGACAGCATGTTATTTTCATCCAATTAGAAGTCTGTAACCTGTATACGTTACATGCTGAGCTTTCATTTGGGCTACGTTTGTATAGACACCATGGCTGCGTTAAACTGACTTGGCCTTTTATTATGTGGGCAGTCCCTAGGAGATTCTTAACCACGGAAATATGAGTCTATCAGCAAGCCAAAAAGGCTGCGATTAATGCGGAGGAGCTGGAAAATAATGCGCTGCCTTGTGAGTAGTGCTTTCTATACTAATAATTATCTTAGCATCATTTATTAGCTTACATACCTCTCTTAAATCTTGCAACATCCTTCTGCGACACAAGACCTTTAATAAAAAGTTCCACTAACAAATTTGAAACTGTAGATGGTGGCTGCCATTTTGCCAAACTCTCATTTTCGGTCTTTGCAAAAGATGCCACATTTCTAACAAACGTCTAGTAAGTGCGCACACTTCCCAGCCACGACTAACGCCCAGCAACAGCAACAAAAAAAAAAAACAACGTACACCTGTAATGGAATTGTGTCTCCACATTCTGTCGATAGCTTTATGTTTTCAACATGTGTCCGCAATCGTTACGTTTCGAGGCATGGCGAAATTATCCCACAAGAAAGCTTTAAAGCTGCTAAAGTGGGAAACAAGTCTTGCATACAAATGGTCGGGAAAACCGCTTCGACTCTGATAAATTTGTTTTCATAATAATATTTCAAATACTGACGCTTATTATATCAGTTTTCTTTACCTTAGCGTTCGGAAGGACAGTAAACTAAAGATCTGCGAGGTTTTATGAATTATGGAATGTTTTGGTGGTGAATTTTGAAATAATAATGCTCCCAGATGTGGCGAGTGCGATTCAGTTCATATATAGGAAGTGTTCTGTTGTGCCTCTTCTCTCTTTTTATACCCCTGATAAGTCTTCAAACTGAAGTTAGCAGGCAGGCTGCAGATGTGAATTCGTCACCGGAGATTATGATTTAAAACACATACAAACAAACAAACACACACACACACACACACACACACACACACACACACACACACACACACACAGAGTGAAGTCTTCCAAACAGTGGGATATTATATTATTAACGGGAAGACATGTAAGTCAGTCAGTCAGTCAGTCAGTCAGTCAGTAGTTCGATAGTTGGGTCGGTGGGTCAGTCGATCAATCGGTCGTTTGGTCATCGGTCGGTCGGTCAGTCGGTCGGTCGGTCCACCACAGATTTTTAGCTTTATTTATTGGAAAAGCGTGCCACTTTCAAATCAATTTTAATTTGGTCTCTACGGTCCAGGTATTTCAGTCATTCAAGCTCATCAACGTCTGGGGTAACGTACAGAGGTATCAAGTTGCATCACACAGTCTAGAGCTCCTCGCTAAGTGAAATAATGTAATGGGACAATTTCTTATGCATTTTATGCACGGAAACACTTCAGTTTGATCAAACAATCTATGGCGCCAAGAAAGAGCCAATGGTGTGGATCAGTTACCATCCAAAGAGCCAAGTCTTTGGNTGGTGAAAAATAACTTTTTGTGGTGGGAACTGTGTTAGTCGAGTACAACATTGGACAAAGAACGAAAAAACCCTCACCTTTTGAACCTTGGACCTAAGAAATTTTGGTAAGAGATGAAAATCTGGGTGATGCGTTTCTAATTGAGCTCAGTATATATATAGGAAGTGTTCTGTTGTGCCTCTTCTCTCTTTTTATACCCTTGATAAGTCTTCAAACTGAAGTTAGCGGGCAGGCTGCAGATGTGAATTCGTCACCGGAGATAATGATTTAAATCACACATACATACACACACACATACACACACGCAGACACACACACACACACACACACACGCAGAGTGAAGTCTTCCAAACAGTGGGATACTATATTATTAACGGGAAGTCACTCAGTCAGTTAGTCAGTCAGTCAGTCAGTCAGTCAGTAGTTCGATAGTTGGGTCCGTCGGTCGGTCAATCAATCGGTCGGTTGGTTCGTTGGTGATTGATCGATCGATTCGTTGGTCGGTCGGTCGGTCCACCACAGATTTTTTGCTTTATATATTGCAAAAGCTTGGCATCAGATACGTGGATTTCTTCACATTCTGCCACTTTCAAATAATTCGGTCTGTATGGTCCAGGTCTTCCAGTCATTCAAGCTCATCAACTTCTGTCGTACTGTTCAGGAGTGTCAGGTCTTGAGCTCCCCGCTAAGGGAAATAATGTATTGGGACAATTTCTTATGCATATTGTGCACGGAAACACTTCAGTTTAATCAAACATCCTATGGCGCCAAGAAAGAGCCAATATTGTGGACCAGTTACTGCCCAAAGAGCCAAGTCTTTGGCTCCAAAAGAGCCAGATCTGACAATATTGATAATGTCGTATATATATAAGTGTTATGATAAATATTTGCAAATGTACTTATTGTTATTATGTCACAAATTGCTACAGCGATATTGTTCTTTGGCCCTTGGCCTGCAAGAAAATAAACCTTGAAACCTTGAAACCTTGAAATCTTTATCGAAGGATGTCATATTTTTCTTTCTTTATCATGTTCGTTCAGCCTATAACTTTTACAGAAAGCCTGACTTACACATTTTTCATGTTTGAAAAAAAAATGATCCCTTCATTTTTCAGTTCTCGCTAAAACACTTGATCGAGTTGAAATTTGCCACCCACATCCGCAAACGTCAAAGCAACAGAGTGTTGAGTTCTCACTTTACCATCATTTCTCTTGACAATAATTATCTCTTCACTGACACTTCAATGTAGCCACCAGAAGTTGAAGGACCTTGTGAAATCCCCCAATGGAAACGTTTTTTTTCACAGGTGATAAATAGAGCTTTAATTGACAAACCAAACGATCCATTCATCAGCAAGGCGCCATAATGAAAAAAAAAGGGGGCAGTAATGAAACCTGCGTGTTGTCTCCACTTTTGCCATTCTCATCCATTATCTCCCCTTCAATTATCTCCTCATGTTTCCGCTCCTGCGTCCATTTTCTGGCATATAACAAAATCGACCCATGCAATATTTGCAAATTCTATCTGATATGTTCACATGAATAATTATGTAATTTAAAAATGTCCGCGAACTCGCGAACTGTAGCTGTAATACATGTTCTTGCTTAAGGGGTTGGGGGGNGGGGGGGGGGGCCAAAAGTAGAACACGATTTAAAGTTGTTTTATTTGAACATGTACGATTTTTCGTAAAATACAACCCAAAATTTTGAATTTAACTGAAAAACAATACAGGCAAAACATTACATTCTCTTGTATCATTACAATAAGCGGATCAGTAAAATTTATTACACCGGAATCAAAAATTGTTGAGAGCTTGCGCATTAATGGTGGAACGTTTTTTACCATCGTAAGAACTGCATTAGAGAATTTGCGCATTGGCTATGGGACCTCTTACCATTTTAAGAATTATATTAAATCTGCATGCCATTGTTCAACGCTACTAATGATGCATTCAGTACCAATGCACTAATGTAATTCTTACGATGGTAAGAGACCCCATCAGTAACGCGCAAGTTCTCAACTAACTCTGCATGTTACTATGGATGCATGCAGCAGCAATGCACAAATGAAATTATTACGATGGTAAAAGATCCCATCGTTAATACGCAAGCTCTCAATTGACGACAGGAGAAACTCAATAACTCGAAACACACGATTTCGAATAATTCACGCATTCTTTGCAAAACTGTGGCCCCTTGCTCTAGATATCTACATATTTACATCCAGTTTTTGAAACAACTCATTTTAGGGACCGGAACTATAGTTCACAAAATGAGGAGAGTGCTTGACATGTCATTAAAAATGCGCTGTCCATTATTACTGCCCGGTTCATGAATTTGGCTATTTCACAAACTGAGTTTATAGCAAATACCTGGATTCAGTTCATTTCATAAATCCATATAATTCACAAATTGTTTTACTGTGGTACCAACGTACTTTTACAAAAAAAAAAAAAAACTCATTCAGTGCGGTGCAGTTCATATCCAGTTGCTTTTTTTANGGGGGGGGGGGAGGGGGCCCACAGCATTTGGCAAGTTCGATACGCCATAGTTTCACTCAAAAGTGACGAAAGTAATGAACTAAACAGATCTCGAACGAGGGCATTGGTCAATTCATTTCCTACTGATGGACCCGAATGAGCTTTGTTATCAACGCCTCTGCATGAGCTTGACTTTAAACGGCTATCAACATAATATGTTTGTTTCGTTTCCTTTGGTGTTTCAATTCGATTTTTACAGGTTCTAGAGTTCAGTAAACTAATGCTCCTTTCTCCTGTTTACAGTGAGGATGTTGTTCTTCCATCGCATCAAAACAAGTAACAAAAGTACACGAAATAATATTGGTTAATACGACCCGATGTTAATTTTTTTTTTTTGGCCTTTTAGTGATAATCTGCAAAAAGCCCACCAAAGAGATCGTGGTTTAATTAATGGATGACAGCAATGTGTTATGCCATTCCCTTCTGCCTATATAATGGTCATGAAACAGTGTCAGTGGTTCTCAAACTTGTTTTATCCCAACCCACTCACCACCTCACCACGCATCATGGTTCAACGCCACCACAAAGTGTTGCTAAATGAAACTACATCTTTTTCAATTTCGGCTTTCTACGTTCCATGTAGATAGATAGATAGATAGATAGATAGATAGATAGATAGATAGATAGATAGATAGATAGATAGATAGATAGATACATACATACATACATACATACATACATACATACATACATACATACATACATACATACATACATACATACATGGATGGATGGATGGATATATATAGAGAGAGAGAGAGAGAAAGAGAAGGGAGGGAGAGAGAGGGGGGGAGAAACTGAGCATTTATCCTTAAGGTAGGACACGCACATCAAAAATAATTTTATGTTTTTCAATACTTTTTCTCTCTAAAAATTATATAGGTGCCCACCGAGTCAATTTTGCGAAGAAAGACCATCATTTTGTTACCAAGCGCGTAGGTAATATGATGCAGGTTACAGACCTGTAATAGGATTGGACCCTTTTTTCCTCTATGGGCTATATTAACATTTTGAGCTGCCCTCTGAACCCAAAGTTTTAGCTTTCACCCAGACCCATACCAGATTGAAGCCCATTATGTGGCCCAAATTTTAAGACTTACCCAACCCTAGCAAGCCCATTNTTCCAAATTCAAACGTAAAGTTTGATAGTGTAAGCCAGAAAAAGTTTTCTGCATTTTTATTGCCTCAGCATGATTTTGTTTGGCATAATATTTACTGTTCACAGAGGAATTAAAACTTTCATACCAACATGCTTTCACCCGTCCGCAGAGCACTGGCTAGACAGCTTGGCCATGTGGCAAGAACGTATTTGACGTTAGCTTATGGCCGCCACGCGCGCAGTAGTTGTAACAATTCGGACTTTGGATAATATAACCCGTGGGTTGTCTGGGGCCAGCAGAGGCTTATATCATTATGACAGACACTTGAAAGGCTGTTTTATTGGAATAATAGGGTTTTAGTATGATTTAACATGGTCTATAGGACGGTGCAGTCTTCCTTTAAGATCGCTTATATCTCCATGTATTATAGTCTAACTTCTGAGACACATCACAAAATTGCCAGCAGTTGGGAGCAACTCACATAATTCACCTTTCCGAATCAGCGAGCCCGCACAAACAATCTTCTATTTACGATGGCCTCATGAGACTGGAAAGCAAGAATGACTAAATAATGCCTATAATTACTGGAAAGCAAGTACTGCGATTGGAAAACAAATCGATACAGTAAATACAAAGAGGACGGGGCTGGCCTATTTTAGCCTTAAGGAGAATTCAGCTGACCTAGTTTGGCGATATTTTGAAAGCGTTATTTAGCTTTTTCAAAAAGGTTAATTCTACTAACCACGCTGAGCTTAGATAAGAGAAATATCCTCATAATTAGACCAATAACAGGCGGAGGAGATGACAGGTATTGGCTAAGTTATGAATAAAAGAAGCTGGCATCGTAAATTTTGGACTTGTTAGTGGACACCAAGTGACATTCCGGTAGTTATGATAATGATAATAATAATAATAAGTATACTAATAATAATGAGGTTTATGAGTCTCGTATCCAGGTTAATACCCGCTCATGCGACTTTACATTATTTTTACCCCAACAGGCCTGTTCACGCTAAGACTTTCTTCAGCCATTTACAGGCAATGATCACTAACATTTTGACAATATCTTCCACTGCCTTTAGCCAGGTACACATTTTAGTGGTGGATTGAGGAAAATTTGAATGAAATGCTCTCCCAAAGCACCTACAACACAACTGTGGTCGGGAATCGAACCCACGACATTTAGATCTTGTGTCTAACTCCGTAACCGTTCGGCCACGCTTCGGAATGTGGCCTTTGTTTTAAAATCAGCAGCGTCAAGAATAAAAGATTTCAATAACACAGGACACATCTTGATGGTCGTATGTTTTAGCTTCAGAAATAGTATCAAATGCGTGTAAGCATACAAGATAGGATACTTTCAAATTTATTGGGTCATTAGGCTGGCCATGCACTTGCCATTTAAAATTCGCGTACCCGTAGCTCAGTAGCATTTTCCATATTTTTTCATAGTATATTTAAACTCAGTGAACTCAAAGATTCTATGAAATTTAATAATGTGAGTTGGCTTCCTCGCAAAGAATTCTCAAAGATGTCTTGCTTGTTTTTGAGAGCGTAGAGAACTCAGCCAAAATACAAGAGTGATTCATTGTAGAAACTGTTTACTGATCAGCCGGAAATAGAAGTGATTCTTCTGAAAGTTCAAGACAAGACACCGAAAAAGAAAGAGTAGTTCAAGAGATGAGCACAGTGCAGGAAAAAAATATGAATAATTATATATTTTTAGGAGCCTGACAAGGCAGCCGAAAATAGGATTAGGAGTGGTTCTTTGTGAGAGTGAGCACCGGCAGCCGACCATGTTGAGTGCTTCTTAATGAGGAGATGGACAACAACAGCCGAAAATAGGATTTTACAGACAGAAAAGAATAAATTACGATGCAAAGTATTGACAACGAACATCATGTTCTGTTTTTTTGTCTGTACCACACCAGACGTCACGGCTGATCTCTTCACCAAGAAATGCATTGTGCAAATGTCATAATTATTATTCTCTCTTACTGGAACCATAACATTATTTCTCTTCCTTCTTTGTTGTTGTTGGTGGTGGTGTGAATGGCAAGATCCCTCAAGGACATTTTCAGCTCCCTTAGGAGCTTACGGTGCAGCTGCCATTTACAGACGGCGATCACTTGCATTTTGACAACATCTTCCACTGCCTACATCCGGGTATCCATTTCACAGACGGGTGGACTGATAAAAATGTCCATGAAATATTTTCCCAGGAGACTCACAACACGATTGTGGTCGGGAATCGAACCCATGACCTTCAGAATTGATGTCCAACGCCGTAACCATTTGGCTATTTTGCTCCATCTGAGCTACGTTTTACCAAGCGGCGATATTCAGCATTTCTGATGATGAACAGTAAAGACAGCGACAAAAACTTTACTGTGCTGATGCCATTGACTTTTTTATCCATTTTTATCTCCTCATGCTTATCTAATTACCGCGTAATGGTGCCAAGACCCTCCTGTTTTCCCCAATGCTCATGTTTCCAAGGTTGTTTGTGCACAATATGACCTTTGGCTAATGATGCTCATACCTTGCATGTCTCATTAACTGCCCAGCTGGAGATGTAGGTGAGCGCCAAGTCTGTACTGCTCAATCTACTAAACATTACCATAACGCCCCTCATCCCAAAAGTGTTTTTTACGGTTATAGCCTATAGTTTTGTTTCGTTGCCTCATCTGACATTGCCCGAAATTCTGACTTTTTAAATGAGCCACTTTGTTTCGTTCCTTGCTGATTGCTATCTGGTTCTTAGTTTAAGCGGTTATTGTTTTTCCATGACTCTCGAAGATTTCAGCACCCCTTGAAAGTAGTACCAAGTTTCTATTCTGGATTCACGGATTTCTACCAAAGCCTTTACATCTTCAGTCTGGTTAATTATTTTCATTGGCACTGAGAGGTACAGGTGCTTAGCCTCTGTATGTTTTCGTCCCAATTTCCGAGCCATTTAAGACTGAAGGAGGTAGTCAACCGTGGGTTACTATCCAGGCGTAACCGTCTTTTCACTGCAAGTTGGGTGCAGCAACGCCTCAAGGTGATAGGGGAAAGAACAACAAATAACCGTAGGTCTACTTACTGTCTGACTGCACGTCAACATGTCTTCGTCTTTATTTGTCCTTTGATCGGTCTATGTATGTCTAAGTCTGCCTAATTTTCTATATGCTTTCCTATAGACCTGATGTCTTTCTTTCTGTCTGTGTCTGCCTTACTGTATTTCACTTTTCTTTTCTCTGTTTCTCCTCATATTTTACGAAATACTTCCGAGTAAGAAGTATTTTCTTCATGTTTCTTGCTCCTCACTTTGCATATCTGCTTTTTATTTAAAAATCCAAGTATATATTAATGATGATAATAATAATAATAATAATAATGCGGTTTATAAGTCTCGTATCCAGGCTACTGGTCACCCGGGCAGGCGAAACCTCACTAGCAATGATAATGGCGCACACATGTTAAGACTTGGACGAAATAACGACACAAATTTTTAAAAAACTGGCTCTATCGATCACTGACAACGGACATATTCTAATTTTATACCTGGTTAGGCTGACCGCTGACAACATCTGCAACTGACATTCAAAGGCTTTTTAGGTTCAGACCAGATACTAAATATGGTGTCAATGGCTGGCCTAAGCTGATAGAGCTCTAAAGGATTGCTACTGCATTAGAGACAAGACAGAATGGTCGCCATGTTCCTCGCATCGGTATAAAAGTTTTGTTTAAAAGTCTTAAGCTTTACAACATAATGAAACAATAAATATGGTTCTTTTTTTGGTTCTCTGTCAAACTTAATATCTTTTTGTTATTTTATTGTCTTCTTAGTCCGAGAAACTTTCCATTAGTTTAGTCTTTTTTTGTTATTCTGTTAAGCTTAACATTTTGATTGTTGTTTTGTTGTTGAGAAAAGTTTAACATCTGTGGGATCTTTTGTTACTCTGTTACTCTGTGAAGCTAAGAATTTTTTTGTTCTTTTTATGTTTCTGTTGCTCTGTTACACTAAGCATCCGTTTGTTTATTGGGGAACTTCGTAATTTTACAGCGGTTTTCTTAGATCTTACAGCTTGCATTGTGATCTTTTATACAGATGTTTACAGCGAAAAGGACCTAGACGTCAGTGGTGATGAGTGGTGGGCAAATGAAGGTACCAAACACACGATACTTTGACACGTATCAACGTATTAGAGTTGGTAAAATATCGTTACTTATCGCTTCTAACAAACAAGTAGTTTTGTAAATCAAGAGGGCTATAGATCGATATGAAAAGATAACCTCGCATAACAAGTATGAGATCTTTAATTTCCAAATGTTCGACCTTCTGGCCTTCCTCGGGGACATTATCTGACACTGCACACAGAACAAAGGGCAGGCTACTCCTTGTCTCGAGTAAACATGCAGAAATAAAACAAAACAAAACTATGAACTCCACCTTATTATCAACCAGGAGTCAGTTTACAAGAAAGAAAGAAAGAAAGAAAGAAAGAAGAAAGAAAGAAAGAAAGAAAGAAAGAAAGAAAGAAAGAAAGAAAGAAAGAAGGGACGTTGAATTTGAGGAGATCAGAGAGGGACAGAGAGACTGGCATAACTATATTTTGATAAATATGTAAAACATCATATAGAATAGTATAAACCAGAGGTCAAAGTAACGATACTGATGCTACGGAATTTCTAACGATGAATGCCTACAAGGTAATCGCCCATGTGTTTTCGTGACTCAGAGCAGTCCAGAATGTGGTGAAAATATTGTATACTAATAAAAATAAAAATACGGTTTATATGTCTCGTATCCAGGCTAATGCCCGTTCACGCGACTTTTCACTGTTGCTACCCTAGCAGGCCTGACCACTTTAGGACTTGCTCAACATCCTGGTGAGCGTACAGTGCCATTGCTATTTTTTAGGCACTGATCACTAGCATTCTGACAAAATTTTCCACTGCCTATAGCCAGGTACAAATTTTATAGACGGATAGACTAAGGAAAATGTGGATGAAATTATCTCCCAAGGCACTTACAACATGACCCTGGTCGGGAATCGAACTCACGACCTATAGATCTTGAGTCCAACGCCGTAACCATTAGGCCCCAGTGCTCCACACTTAGACTGAGCAATGGATGAGAATGCTTCGGATACAATGAATAACACGGTATGCTTTGGCTCTTGAGGTGATGTCAGTTTCGGCCGTAGCTACCTCATCCAGACCCTGTCCCCCTTCCTTTCTCCCTTCTCCCACAAAACCATCGCTCCAAGGCCCCTCTACTTCATTTCGCTCCTCTTATTTTCTTTACCCTTATCTACTTTTTTTCCCCACTTTCTTTTGGAGCTCCCAGACCCTCGCCCTTCGCCGCACTGCAGGGATTGCAGCGGTCCTGGCTACGGTCCTGATGGCAATGTTATGTTAAAATAAGTAGATCAACCTTGCTGTGACGTCATAGAGGTGTGAGAATACTGACAACGTACAAAAGTGCAAAACGTTTAAATAAATTTCCATTCTGATCATTTCATTCTGTCGTAAACAGTGCTGAATGTCGCAAAACGACCAATAATATAAGGGTTTAAAAGTTCACACTTCCTGATGAGATGGCTTTGGAAGAGTTGTTGGGTTTTGTTGTTTTTTTTAAAGTAAATATAACGGGTGGATAGAAAAGATAGTGTGTGCATGCGCGCGCGTATGGGAATGTGTGTGTGTGTGTGTGTGTGTGTGTGTGTGTGTGTGTGTGTGTGTGTGTGTGTGTGTGTGTGTGTATGTTTTCGTGTGTGTGTGTTTGTCTGTCTGTGCATGTTCCGAGTGCTAAAGTCATTGCTCAGGCAAGTATAATTTTAGATTTGATAACGGACCATGAGAGCTTCTTTTTGAATTATAGGTATTTGCTGTCTATAACAGAACTACAAGGAATGAGTTCCATAAACTGACTTCAGTACCTCCAAAATAATATTTAAGTATTTTCTGAAGAACTGTCAAAATGACACATCTAAGTATTGCCGTTGAAACATGATTTTTGAGTGCGAGGGAGACATTTACTCTCTTGTGAGACACATTATGCATTTTCATCATCCCTCATTCCAAATCAGCTTACACGATGTATAGTTCAATAAATCTGTGCATTCCCACTGATGGTGTAGGAATACCAATGACATCAAATTAGTGCTAAAGCGATCCCGATCACGAATAGTATAGTTCCTAACCGCAAAAAAAACACACCATTTTAATGGGTAAATGGCTAATTAAATATTTTTGGCAGAGGGGCGAGGTGGGGACCTGGGCTAGTGAAGCATTCAGAATGGACAAGAACTGGGTCCAGAGACTATAATTAACATTTGAGTGAAGGCAAAGCCCCTATCTACAGTAAAATCACAATGTTTTCATTCAGGTTACAGAAGCCTAAGCCGATTTCCCTCTTTGAGCCAACAAACTGTTTTCTCTACTGTCACTTACAAGAAATGCCACAATCTCTAAGTCTTCTTTGATAGTTTGCAGAATTCAATGAGCTTATCAAAAATGATGTTTAAAATACAGGTCTTCCATTTCGTTTTCGAGCTACGAACCGATACATCGAAAAGTGTAAACAAGCGAACTAGTTTCCTTAACGACAAGTGCTCCTCACAGAAGGCCACACCGAAACCGAAGTGAGTGACCCAAACTTCAGGTTTAGATTACAAAATCAGGAAAGAATGCAAACTAATTCGCAGGTAGGTTCACAAATCTAGGGCCCATTCTCCTTTTTTTTAAACTGTCTTCCTAGCGCACATGACAACGTGCTATTTTCGTCCTGTTTGTAACTTTCAGGGCCGGGCATAGATACACTGCTATACTCTACAATATTACAACCTCTTTGAGGCCCGTTCATGAGTTGAAGAATGCCTGTGCACAAAGCACTGACAGAGGTAGCTGCTGAACTGTTTTGGAAACAAAGAGTTTTCATGACAAAAAAAATTATGAGGAACATAAGTATCACTTCTGACCATCTCCTTACGCTTCCAACATGGTCTGGCGATCGCACGAAGATCAGTCACGAACATTTGAGGAGTGTTATGACAAAACGCCTTAAATACCACTTGGGGGATAATGGCAAAGAACACCAGTTGCAAAGCATATTTTCAACGAAAGGTCACAATGAACAGTGAAAAACTGTAGGAGAAATGTCAATCCAAGAAGCCAAAATTTGCTTGTAAACCAAATACTCCTACTGCTGAGCAAAGCAATAATAATGATAATGCGGTTTAGAAGTCTTGTATCCAGACCAAAGCCCTTTCACGCGACTGCACGCTATTATTACCCTCAGCAGGCCAGATCACTCTTCCTCAACTCCCTGGGGCGTATACAGTACCGCTGCCATTTGGAGGTGTTGATTACTAGCATTCCGGCAATACATTTCACTGCCTATAGCCAAGTACCTATTTTACAGACGGATGGGCTGAGGAAAATATAGATGAAATACCTTCCTAACGCATTTACAGCACGATCACGGTCGGGAATTGAACCCACGACCTTTAGATTTGAGTCCAGCGCCGCAACCATTCGGCCACGCTGCTCCATAAATAGAATAGAAAGTAAGCAGAATAAGGTAAAAAGCCAGATTTGTAGATACAGCGTTCTGTTACACAAGCCCCTTCCATTTATCCTATCCATCATGTTTTTGCAAGGCTCGTTTTGGTTATTTGTGAAAGAGCCCGGCGGTGTGGATCCTCGGGCGAGACTTTACGGTGTGAGTAACCAACGTAGCGTAAATACCGATACCCGGGCCCTTGTTTTTGTAGGCTGCTCGGTGAGGACTGAGCGATCCATCTTTCCGGCACGAGCAGGTGTCTGTTACTCAAATTCACCTGATGAATTACGAGCCGCTGGTAAGTAGTTAGTGAACGGCAAAACTTTAAAGAAGGGTATCGATACCGATGTTATCGCAATGAGTACCGAAGATACCAGTATCGATGTTTAAATTTCTGTTTTTTAACTCAAGTAAACCGCTTGTAATTTGTCAGCTCCAGTAAATCTCCTTTCCAGCTTAACTAAATTAAAAGTGTGATTGCATCATGGATCTCCGCTTTGGAGCGTACAGTAAGAAAAATATTGCATCAGCCAAAACAAGCCAATCTATCAGACCGTAACAGCTAATCATATTCCTCTGACAGTGACAAAGTAAAAGCGGAAGCAGTGACTGTTGGAGTTGTGAATTGCGATATCCGAATGACAGTGCATACAAATTAGAATGGCCTATCCTAAATGTCTGCCTTGTCATCGCCAGATTCTGTTTAATTCAAACACCGAACCGGACCGAGTAGCAAGCTTTTCTGTGTGTTGTATGTTCCTGATGAAAAGCTTTCAAATGTTCTAGCTAGATATTACATCATTGCTTTTTTTTTTTTTTTTGCTGTGACAGNAATGTCTGCCTTGTCATCGCCAGATTCTGTTTAATTCAAACACCGAACCGGACCGAGTAGCAAGCTCTTCTGTATGTTGTATCTTCCAGATGAAAAGCTTTCAAATGTTCTAGCTAGATATTACATCATTGCTTTTTAAGTTTTCTGTGACAGTCTATACCAACATGCTGTGCCGTGAAGTACCTTTGGTCAACTAAATGTTATTTTACAGCCATAAGTTACAACAATCACATCGTTACACAACATACACAAACGGCTGGTATTCTATGGCAATGTATAACTTCAACCGATACTTTGCTTTAAACTAAACCACGAGCTTCTCATAAACTACGAGTAAAAGTACTGCAGACAAGTTGTCATAAATTATGTGTAAAGTAGAGCAAGCAAGCATAAACTTGTCATAAACTATATCTCAACGTAATGCAGGAGTTTTGCAATTTACAAGTGTGTTTTGAAAACTACAACCAGGAGATTCCGTATATATTTGGTCTTGCTGGGGTGTAAAGCAAAATTGTTTAGACAAACGTGACATAAACTTTACTAAACATTGCACAGTGACAAATTATTTCTGTTCTCCCCGAAATGTTACTTACGGGTTGCGGCCCCACTAACTTATGTCCGTTGTTAAAACCGTTGATTTAAGTCAACAACGTATCTCTCACATCATAGACGAGGGGGTGTATAGCAACGTAACTAGATCTAATGAATCTTTCAAACCATTGCGTTTAGGGGTTCGGTCATTCAGACCATGAAAATGAAAGGATGTAGATACTATTTCACGTTATTTATTATCATTTTCAGTCAGTTGTTAAGACGGTGGTGTCAAGAATAAGACGATGTATGTACGTATACTTTATCAGACACTGATCAAGAATTAGTTATAAATACCACTGTATCAATACCACTGTCTCAGACACTGGACAAGATCTAGTTCTTAAGATTGCTGTTTCAAGAATAGGACGACGTATTTTTCAGACCATGAGAGTACATAATTTTCATTTGAAATAGTTTTTGATATTTTTGTTTCACGAATAAAGACAATGCAATGTTTCAAACACTAGTCAAGAATTAGTTCCTGTGACCGTTGTTTCAGTCAATAATAAGAACGTATATATGTGTACTTTTTCAGACCATACTCGCTAGCTGTTGAGATCGCTGTGTCAAGAATTCAGAACTTGGGCATTAGTGATGGCATCTCTTACCATCGTATGAGTTACACTAACTCTGCGTGTTGAACGCTACTAAGGTGCATCCACCACTGATACACTAATGTAAATTTTACGATGGTAAGAGATCCTATCCTTACTGTGCAAGTTCTCAAATAGATCTAGATGATGTATGTACTTTTTTTCAAATTGTGGTCATGATCTAGTAGTTGTCAATAGGTTGTTCAAAAAAATATAAAAATCTATTGTTGTTGTTTTTGTTGTTGCTGTTGTTGTTGTTGTTGTTGTTGTTGTTGTTGTTGTTGTTGTTGTTGTTGTTACTGTTGCTGTTGTTGTTGTTGTTGTTGGTGGTGGTGGTGGTGGTGTTTTCAGATGGTACTTATGAGTTAATTGTAAAGTTGTGCAGTTCAATAATAAAAGTATGACATTTCTCAGACTGTTAACATCAGTTAGTTATGAAGACCATGGATTCAAGAATATGAAGATGCATTTCTTCATTCTATGGTCAAAGTTTGTTGTTGAGATCGTTTTCATTTATTTTTTTTTTTTAAGAGAATATGAAAATGTACTTTTTCAGACTTGGTCTTTGATTACTTATAAGGCTCGTTGCTTCAAGAAGAAAACAAATGTACGTCTTCAAAAAAGTGTATCCCTTCAGACTGTAGCACTGACTTAGTTGTTAGGATCTTTATTATAGGATTAAGACGATGTGTTTGATCCTTTTCCGCCTGTAGTCGTAAGCTGGCTGTGAAAATCATTGTTTCAAGCATAAGTACCACTCATAACAAACACGCCTGTTGCTCATTAACACCGTTATTTAGGGACTAAGAACTTTTTCTACAGGTAGCAGAACTGCGGTAGAAGATCCCCCGATTATGAAGATAATCGTGAACGATAAGAAAAACAGGAATCATAATATTTAGAGTCACATGAAAAAAAAAAGTTACGGTAAAGTATTGCTTACTTGTGCTCCATTTTTACCGAAATCGCTGTATTGTATACAGTATGCAGTACTGCTAAATCATGTAACTTACAGCAGTTTTTCTACTTCCTTTAGGAATGTTGTAAGATGATTTAGTGTAGAGATTAAATAGATGTTGACCTATTACATAATCAAAATTAGTGGCTGGAGGTAACATAGGTTTTGATTTATGGAAGAGGGAGGCAGCATGGCTGGGTGGCTTGGGAGCCGTTATCGTACAATGAAGACTGTCAAGTCTAAGTTTGTGGGTTCGATTCGTGGACCAGGCGGTTGACTGTCTAGTGTCCTTGGAAAAGAAACTTTACTTCTATTCCCGACCCGACTATTATGTGAATGAGTACTTGACCATCGGGATGGGGTGGGGGAGGGGAGAGGAGGCATGGCGCTGCACTGCGGCGACCAGCAACGACTTTGTTTATGATAATGTTAGTAGTGTAACATTTATTATGAGTGCTAATATGTACATTTCATTAATAAAATATGTTACTCAGTATGGCCTTGTGAACCCCCCCCCCCCNCCCCCCCCTTACGAGGCAAATAAACATGGATCTTATCATAATTTGTTTTATGAGACAGACCTAATAGGAAAGATATAATTCCAGCTCATTGGCTGGTTCGCTTAATGTGAAGTTTTGCCGCTGTGAAAGCCAGTTGTGAAGTGGGTCATGTCTAGTAGACTGAGGTCTAACTTAAGGTAGGCAACTCTACTGCTTTCTTTAGTATCTTTACTGTACTTAACACCAACCATTAGTAATAGGTACTGCGGCATATGTCGAGAAGCCTGTTTTCTTCTTACGTGTCGAAATATTCATAGTTCTTTGACAGCTGATAGGTACTGAAACATTCCTGGTAATGACAAACATCTTCATTATCATGTTTTACTCGGGTTTTTTTTTCTGTTATTTTGTTTTTGGTGGTATCAGGTTATTTTCTTTTGGGCTATAGTGAATTAAAGTTTCCTTTCGCTTCTTCTTTCTTTGTTCGTACAATTCTTTCTTTATAGTCTTTGTTTCATCATTTTCTGTAAACTTCCTGTCTGCCTGTCTGTCTGTCTGTCTGCCTGCCTGCCTGCCTGCCTGCCTGCCTGCCTGCCTGCCTGCATGCCTGCCTGCCTGCCTGTCTGCCTGCTACTCTGCCTACCCGCTACCCTGCTTGCCTGCCTCCTTGCTATCCTGCCTGCTTGCTTCTCTAATATCTTCGTCTCTGTCTAGCATCACTTCCCTTCCTTTGCATTCTCAACATCTCCCACCTCCCCCGCACCAACCCCTCATCCCTATCTCACCCCAGCATCTCCCAACACCCCATCCTTTCCCACAGCGTAAATCATAACCTTTTCACGACAGTCAGACCTGTAATATTCCTTGTACATGCCTTGTACCGTCTGTACACATGTGTGAAACATTTTCCCAGCTTGACCCACTCTCAAATGTCAGGAATGGACTACACTGGCATGTAGTGTCAGCGACCTGGGGGTTATTCACTTAACATGGAACATGACAAGGGGCCATTCCATGGATACTGTCGAATGTTTTCCCGTATGATGATACACGCTTACCCGGGGAACCCTGCAATAAAGAGTGTTGTCCGCTGAAAGTACATTTTAAGATAGAGTGTTTAAAAATGGAGTGGACAAATGAGAGATGCGCACAATTAAGCTCTGTACCTTCTTTTCAGCATTTAGTGTTACGCACCGGAAATACTTTACTTTGACACACCCAGACGGTAAACATGAAAGGATGGCATCCTTTTTCTGAATGTGTAGATACTGCGTTATCTGGAAAGTTAAATACGGTATTTTCAGCTGCTGGACAAAGGGATAAAAACATTTTAAAAAAACATACTTAGAAATATTCAATCCGAAAGATTTGCATAAACTTCCACGGACCAATACGCCTTAGATTTGAAGAGTTTCATGACTACGAATGAGTGAAAACAACCTCAGAGGATAGATAGAACAACCTCAGAGGTTGTGTGGTTAGCATTTTGACTTTGAAAGTCTAACAAAATGTGTTTTCTTACGTTGTGATTTTTTTTACACATTTGATGAACTTCATCCCTGGCCCCACATGATATATGGAGCAAAATACTGTGAGACAGGTAGAAAGTCTGAAGATTCTGAGTCCGCAGTTGATGCATTGCCCGACGAATCAGAGTACTGCGCACCAAAACAACTTACGTGGTTAAAGAGTTCCGGTTAACTGGTAGGACATGCGCAGAAACCTATGAGCAAAGGTGGGTAATTCTACACCTTGCCCTATTCATCATGTTAATTAGGTGTTTTCGGCAGCCAATCTACCTGACAGTGATGGTCACGTGATTTGGGAAGTCCCAGAGAGCTGGGCCGATTCTGCGTTTTGAGGATTGATTCGATATTTTGTACTGATGTAAAAAGTATTCAGAGTTTTGATAGTTTGGAATATCGATAAAGACTCAAGTTCTACCGGTGACGTCACGGTGACCTTGAAAGTCATGTTACCGCTCTATGCGTTTAAAATACCAAGCTGTGGAAGTGGCTTGTGTTTTTCGCAAGGATTTAAGTTTCGCGATTTAAACGTGGTGAACTTGGCTCGCAAAAATGACTTCCCAGGAGAAAAAGTGCCGCTCAAAATTTTTCATAATAATTTGTATGGGGGCCAATGATCTCAAAGGGGCACGCAACTACGGTTATTTCTAGGTTGCTACTTCTCATTATTTCGACATTATAGATTATAGTAACTTTTTCTATCAGAACAAAGCAGGCTTGCTAGTTGGGCAATTCTATAACGACCACCGTCATGTTGTAGATGCCTTTGAAAAGCATTTCATTCACGATTTCCTCAGTCCACCCGTCTGTAAAATGGGTACCTGGCTGTAGGCAGTGAAAGATATTGTCAGAATGCTAGTGATCACTGCCTGCATATGGCAGCGGCACTGTATACTCCCCAGGAAGTTGAGAAAGTTCTAGAGTGATCTAGCCTGCTGGGGTAACAATAGTATGGAGTCGCGTAAGCGGGCATTAACCTGGATACGGGACTTATATACCGCATTATTAATATTATTATGATGATGATGATGATGATAATGATGATGATGATGATGATGATGATGATGATGATGATGATGGTGATTACTCTAGACTTCTTTGCTCAGACACACGAGAAAAAAAATCATTCGGGGTCGCAAAAACAATAAATTACCGCTGCTACAGCAGAACCAGGTTATTTTAGTAATTTCTCGAACTTGTCTTTTAAAAACAAATGAAAGACAGTTTATAAAGCTGCATATATATAAAACAGAGTGACGATAAAAGGGTAAGTAAGAGTTCTGACCCGCTTTCGGGTAGCTGAATAATAGATCACCCTCAGTCATTAAGCCAACACTGTTATCTGAATATCGCAAGCCACAACTCCGACAATCATTACTTCCTCTTTTCACTTTATCACTTTCAGAGATTTATGATTGGCTGATCTTGTATGCTGTTTTGGCTTTTATTGGCTGATGCGAGCAGGGCCAAATCAGTAAGCCAACACTGAGCAATCTTGTCTTAAATTTTATTTAAATTATCCAAACTGCTACATTTGGCTCTTTTATTCAAGAATCAAATACCAGATTTCTGTCTCCTGAAAGATTCTTAACTCTAAAACTGCTGACTGGCTCAGTGACTCTTTTTAGCTTCAAGGGACATTAAACCAAATTGATTGTTTTTCTGTACGAAAGGCATTAGAAAGAGTCTTGAACTATTCTTTCCATTAGCTCGAGGCCTCATCCTGTAACTTACGGTCAGGCACTTTTGCCAAACTTACCTTGACCTCCTTTACAGCCAGGAATTAAATCATGTTTAACGTCTTCCAAATAATGCCAATTCATTAATCTCCACTACTGCCATTGTCGTTAAGTAGATGAATCCTTGGTTTTAAAGAAAAGTACCTTTAAATGGAATTCATTCCCTTTCAATTTCCATCCTATTTTTGTAACTATGTCAACTTAAAAGCGACACGCTCTTACTTCCTCTTTCCTTTGCAATGTCCATGTCCCAGTCTCAACCCTCATGACCTAAAAACAACAGAACAGGACTTCAGGGGCGTCGCTTGATGAAAGCGCAAAAAAAAAAAAAGAGAGGAAAACTAATCTGGAGATTATGCTCGTTCATAGAAATTGGTGACATTTTTTTGTGTCCTTTGACACCTTGCTGAGTCTCATTACCTCTTTCACCCTCTCTCAAAATAACTAGACCAGTATGCAACTATTTCAAGTAAGGTTCCCCATAAGTAGTGCTTTCCCTCCTGGGGCTGTGATTGGATTTAGCTTCCTTCCCTCTATCCTCCTGCCCCTTGTGTCAGCCTCTTTCCCTCCATTCTTCTGTCCCTTTCTCTCCATCTCCTGCCCCTATCCCTAGTCGCTTTCCCTCCATCCCCCTCTCCCCTCCCCNCTCAATCCCGGAAGAAAAAAAAACAGAGACCAATCTGCTTCCATTAAAGGCGCCAACTTAAGAGTATTGGCCGTCACGAGCGTCTTATTCTTCTGATTGAGGACAGGCCGAGGACTGTAGTTAGGGAACATTGTGAGGGATTTGCACAGGGATAAGACTGCAATGGGGGCGATGAAATGGGACAGTGGCAAACAGTGGCAGGTCACAAGGACAGACAGACAGGCAGACGGATATATACACACACAACACACAGACACACACACACATACACACACACATACTCTCACACGCACGCACACACACACGCACGAACACACACACACACATACACACACACACGCACACACACAAACACACACACACACACACACACACACACACACATAGACAGATGGACGCACAAATTGCCTTACTGACAGACACATGGAATGATGGAACGGTGTGTGTAAGAATCGGGAAGACTGCACACAGGTGGTAGATATCTAGTTAAAAGAAATTGAACAAGTGGCAGATAGACAGCGATATATATATACAGATAGAATGATACATAAAGACAGACGCATATAAGAAACATGAATACACAAACTGATAAACCATCAAGAACTGGTTAAAAAACACGGTGCACATGCTCAAAGGCACGAAGAAATTACCAATACACAGACTAGTAGACAGACATGAGGTAACATATTAGAAAGATATAATACATAGATGTCTGTGATGGCCCTCAAAAGTGGACAGGGTCTGGAGAGGGACAGAGAGAGAGAGAGACAGACAGACAGACAGACAGACAACCACACAGATACATAGACAGACATACAGACAGACAGACAAACAGACACGCTGGCAGGCATACAGGGGACAGACAGACGGACGGACAGATAAACAGACAAACAGATGATGACAACAACAACAACAACAAACAAACAAACACGAAGCGAGGCTGAGCTAAACAAACAGACAGGGAACACAAACAGACAGAAAGACAGACAACAGACAGACGCAAACACGTGGATAAGAAGACATAAAAGAGCAACAAAGATGTCCAGAAAACGTCTATGGCGCCGGAAGGAACCGAGCAAGGGGAGAAAAGACAAGTTTCAATCAATCACGCTAAAAATTCATCAAGACGGCGCCAGTAAGTGATTCCCTCCCTTGATAAGTGTAGACATCTCCTTTTATTGCCGGCTTGTTCCTACTTGATTAGGAGTAAGTGCTTCCTAAAGCGGCTATCCCCTTCTCACAGATCTAGGCCGCGGCCAACGCCTCTGTTTCTCTAGTAACAAGACAAGGACCAATACTCGGTGTGGAGTAGTGGACAGAAACGTGATTAATTCCCTTGTTGAGATTTTCGTTCTTTCTCACAAACAAACGGAAGTCCACTGTGAGGGTTAATGCCAACGGAAAAGATTGTTTTTTAAGTTTACAGTCAACAAATATCACCTTTTCTAAGTTCGAAGTTATCATACACCATTGTTTCAGAGTGCTTGTTTGTTGTCTCGGCATTTCAAAGTTTACGTAAAATGCAGTTTCTAACACAAAATTATCCAAAAAAAATGGTAGTCTTCAAAGTTTGAAGTTTTCAGACACGGACTAAGTTATCAAAACAGTTATCAAATTGCCAGTTCTTAATTGTAAGTTATTAATAATAATAGCGGGCAGGCCTAGATGTCTGTATATTAATCTTATTTCTCAATTATGTCAATGAGGAGCATTTTGATATTGTGTGTACACAAAACGGTATCTTTATTGTTAGCTAAATAACTTTCGCGATTTCCAGATGGACATTTTTCCACAACTGGACATCATTATTATACTCTGTAGTATTCACTGACTCAAAATGTTTCATTCATTCATTCATTCATTCATTCATTCATTCATTCATTCATTCATCGTCTCATCTATTCAAGAATTCAAGAATTTACTTCGACCAGCAATGATGAATTCCCGTAATGATTTCAAATCAAAATGGACAGCTTGTCCTGAGGTCACGTAGATCTCAATAATAATTTTCCATATTTTCCCATTCAAAAGTCATACTGCACTTTCTCAAAGCTGTTTCCTTGTGGTCAACAAAATGTTTAAGAACATATATCATTTAAATTAGGTCTCTTAATTTTACTCTTAAATTGACTGTTGTGTTGTGAAATTTGGCACATCTTCTAATGCAAATCTCGACTCGACCATTTTTTTCCTCCTCTATGTAAGTGGGTCAAAGGGACGGAAGGAGTGAATTATTCGCTGGAGTCTCACCCGAACCCCACACATTAACTCCCAACACGCCCCTGGACGCTGTGATCAAAACACTGGGAACAGGGACGTCTTCAGACAATCTGTAAATCAAAGATCTCTTGTCAGGGTAATCATCAAGATACACAGAAAAAAGCCTTTCTTAATGCAGTCGACTCCACTTAAGTGGAACCCTCTAAATAACAAATCCGCTTAATTGCAACACTTTTTCAGACAACGAAATGGTGTGTCCGTCACTGGAATATCGCATTTTATATCGCAACTTGTGCTACAATCGCATGGTGCAGTCGACTTAATATAATATGAATAATGGGTTAGTTTCCCTCCATGGTCACGACTCTTGATTTTAGAGCATTTCATTCACATTCTCCCAAGTTCATCTGTCCATAAACTGGGTACTTATAGGTAGGAAGATACCAATAGCACCTGACATAAAAATATGCAATTTTAAATAGTTCCTAACAAATCAGAAAATTGGTCACAAAGAGGGAGGAAAGGGGTTGGATTTTAATTTCAAAGGCTTAGATAGGCGCAAATGCATGTGTAGACTCAGCATAGGTGAGGTTTAGCCACTCAAGTATAAACTTTGTGGTTGTTGCTAAGTGGGGAAGGTTACCCTGTTTACTGATTGAAAAGGCCTAAAATATTAGGTATTCTGCTTCGCTGCCTAGATTTTCAAAATCTAATTGGTTTAAGGGCATTTTTGTTTGTGTCAAAATTTGGGAAAAAGAGCTAAACAACATGTTTGGAAAGTATATTGGCATGGGACCCCTGGATAAATTTATGAGAAGTGTAAAACCGTATATAGCCAACAGTGAAAAAAACATTGGTGTCTTCATACTTATAGACGGTGAAGGACATTGTCACAATGCTAGTTAATGCCACCTGAGAAATAGGAAAGGTATATATTATGTTCTCCGTGAGTTGAAAAACTTATTTAGCAATTTGGCCTGTTGAGATTATAACAACATTATGTTGTGTTAAAAGGCGATAACTGGAAAAGCTGGAAAAATGGAGACATTTAAACCCGGTTGTCATTATTAATTATTACGGATGGCAAGGGTTAGAATTATCTTGTGGNGGTTGGGGGGGGGGGGGGGATAACGAGGGAAGGGCAAGCCTGGAGACTTTTAGTTAGTGAGCCAGGAGCTAAAGGGCGCACCTCGTTTCATCGACACATGCCGACAACTCACTTCGTTTCACCGACAAACATTGTTCTCACGAGTAATCGAGTACTATTACTAAATTCAGTCACATACTTTTTAAAAGCTGACCATTTCTTAGGTGACGAGACATTCAAATGCTGTCCGAAACTCTTTTATCAAATGTATACTTTACACGCATTCCAGAACGGCACCTATGTATCTTGCGTTTATTTCCTTCCTACGAACAAAACGGCAAAAATCTACCAAAGAATGATACAATTTTACACTGGAAACAAATTCACGGCCAATATCGTTAAACCTCCTTTTTTTTTCAATCGATAGATCGAGCACTGTCTACTTGCGAGTGTCGATGAAACGAGGTTACCTGTTCAAAGCCTTTGAAATTTTAACCCTTTGATCTTTTTGAACAAAAGAGAGAAAGTTGTCGATGAAACGAGATGTACCCGAGCTAAATGCTTAAAAATTATTATTACTATTAAAACTATTTTTAAGGTTATTAGTATTGGTCATTACTTTATTATTATTGTTGCTATTATATACTTCAGCTGAACCATCACCACCTACCAGAACAGCCACTTCACTGCTATATCAATAAGGCAGAAAAATCTGCCACACAAGAGAATGTGCCTAGTGTTATTTCAGTGCACGCTGGAAAACAGTGTTAACTAACGCAAGGAAATGTCTTAGGAATTCAAAGAATGTACTCTGAATTACATTTCCAGATTTTTCTGATCATCAGCAGTTCACACCTTCATCTGTTTGTGGTAGGTTTTCTGGATTTAGCGCAACAGTCAGGGCCGTAACAAGGCTCTTCCATCCCCCTTCCCCCGCCCTCTCAACTCCCACCACATACACTCACAAGAGTTCATGTAGCACTGGCCTGCCAGATCTCTGTGCGCATGAATGCACTGCTAATGGAGGGAGGGAGAGAGAGGGGGAGAGAGAGAGAGAGAGATAGAGAGAGAGAGAGAAAGAAAGAAAGAGAGAGAGCATTTGGCAGCTGTGTAAAAATAGATCATAATAATATGAATGACAATCGAGTTGTGAATTCTGATGATGTGTCTCCATAGTAATGAAACGACCGTTTTGCTCCAGTGGCCGTATGCGTGATCTTTAAGTTAGTAAACGCACTGCGGTAACTACTGGAAACTCACAAAACATTAGAAGTGTTCACTACAGTTAACGCAATACGTTCGCAAAGGTTATGCATACGGCCATAGATAACAGTACGAAAATAAGGTGCAGTTATATAAATTGTTCTGACTGTTAAATCACATGTAAACTTCTCGCATGTTCTGTACTGGCTTATGTCTACAATAAACTGAACTGAAATTGACTGAGTATTATAGTGACTTAGCCAGTGCTATCATTCTTCGGTATGACGCTTCCTTCCTCCTTCACATTCCATAGGATCTGGCGAGTCACACCCCGCCACTTCGCTTAGATTTTTTTTTTTTTATGTCTACTATGTCCAACAAGACCTAACTCGTCAAATCTTGACATACAACGTTGTCCCCNCCCCCTTTTTTTTTTCACAAACTGTGCATGAAACTGCGCTCTTTGGCTACACATGTTCAGATTTATTTGTAATATAAACGAAAAAAAAAACAAAGGGAAGAGTGGCTGTAAATCTACATTCTTTTTAAAAGATCTACGTTGGATCTATTGTTATAAGCTAGAAGGCTCAGTGTTCTTATAATCATTGTCCTCCTCCGTCCCCTTATTCGATAACGTCAAATGTGTGTCGTGCCGTGATGGACCACATGGAATCAGTGTCCTCACATTAAGACTGAGGTAGAGAGGGCTTAAAAATCTCTTGGCAAGATGACGTGATCTGACGGATACCGTGAGTTTCCACTGCAAATAGGACGAAGCTAATTCCACCAAGTCTGCAGAGGCACGATCCAACATTTCACGTCTTCTCTAGGGGGACTATTTCTTCATACTCCCCCATTTCTAAGTGAAGATTCAAGATTCAAGATTCAAAGTCTTCATTAGGCTCCGGGCCAAAAACACAATCATCTTCAATACATAATCTGTATCAAATCAAAGGAAGTGAAGACGAAGGCAAGGAAGTGAGAAAAGAGAGAGAGAGAACGAAAGAAATGGAAGAATAAAGCAGAAAGAAAGAAAGAAAGAAAGAAAGAAAGAAAGAAAGAAAGAAAGAAAGAAAGAAA
>JAWQUT010000289.1:526592-548366 GCA_033807755.1 Ellobium chinense | reverse complement strand
GAAACAGCTACCACGCAAGAGAATGTGCCTGGTGTTATTTTCAGTGCACGCTGGAAAACAGTGTTAACTAACGCAAGGAAATGTCTTAGGAATTCAAAAAATGTACTCTGAATTACATTTCCACATTTTTCTGATCATCAGCAGTTCACACCTTCATCTGTTTGTGGTAGGTTTTCTGGATTTAGCGTAACAAGGCTCTCCCATCCCCTTTCCCCCGCCCTCTCAACTCCCACCACATACACTCACAAGAATTCATGTAGCACTGGCCTACCAAATCTCTGTGCGCATGAATGCACTGCTAATGGAGGGAGGGAGAGAGAGAGGGGGAGAGAGAGAGAAAGAGAGAGAGAGAGAGAGAGAGAAAGAAAGAGAGAGAGAGCATTTGGCAGCTGTGTGAAAATAGATCATATGAATGACAATCGAGTTGTGAATTCTGATGATGTGTCTCCATAGTAATGAAACGACCATTTTGCTCCAGTGGCCGTATACGTGATCTTTAAGTTAGTAAACGCACTGCGGTAACCACTTGAAACTCACAAAGCATTCCGGATCCCGTGAATTTCCACTACCTATAGGACGAAGCGAATTCCACCAAGTCTGCAGCGGCTCGACCAAACATTTCACGCCTTCTCTAGGGGGTCTATTTCTTCATACTCCCCCATTTCTAAGTGAAGATTGAAGATTCAAGATTCAAAGTCTTCATTAGGCTCCGGGCCAAAAACACAATCATCTTCAATACATAATCTGTATCAAATCAAAGTAAGTGAAGACGAAGGCAAGGAAGTGAGAAAAGAGAGAGAGAGAGAGAACGAAAGAAATGGAAGAATAAAACAGAAAGAAAGAAAGAAAGAAAGAAAGAAAGAAAGAAAGAAAGAAAGAAAGAAACATATGCGCTAGAATTGATGGTCACTTTCTTTTCTCGCCACTTTTTTGTGGTCGCTGACGTATTCGATTCGGCTGAGATCCGCCCTGTTGCACAGTTCTGGAGTCTGGGGCGATTCAGACGAGAAATAAAGGTGTGGAGGACTAGTCATGGTTCAGACACTCCGCTTAATGGGGTATTTCTGAATGTTTGCCTAAATGCTGGCTCGGCTTGTTTTACATTAGACGGACTGATCTTGTGAGCCAAGTATCTCTGAAAAAAACGATAATACTTGTTTGTTGATGTTGTTTATTTGGAAAGGGAAGGGGAATGAAAGAAGAAAGAAACAGAGAAGAAAGGATGGATAGTTTCCTCCCTTGAGGATTTCGTATTTGGTTAAATTGCTATTCCAGGCCGACTCCGCTTAATGGAAACTCCACGGCAAAAAATACTCGAAGAGGTTCCGGTTATGCGGATGAGTTGTATTAAGAGTGTTGTCTACTTTCAAGGTTTGTATAACCAAAATTATTCTATGATCTGAAAAAGTTTGTGATGAAGCCAATACTGAGATGGAGCGGTACTTGACTGTAATGAAAATGGAAGGCGATTGAAGTTTTCGCAAAGACAAAATATGGTCAATGTGTACCTTTCCTTTGCTTCCGACTGACATTATACTTTTTGTCATGGGTTTACAGATTTTCGATACTCGCCTTTCTCTAAATCCCTCGACAACGCCTCGGGTACCTTTCTTGTTGGTTTAATGTGGCCAGTTAGACTATAGTATTGAATTTATCTTAAAATATAGTAGTCACTGAAACGGAATTTTCGAAAAGGAGCTAGACATTGAGTCTGCGCTCTGAAAAAAGATGGAGAACTTATTACTACAGGCAACTTCGCTCAATCGCAGCTCCACGGAAACACGCGAAAAGCTGACATTATGAGGAAGAATGGGATAAAGCGACTCTGTCTTTGACATTTGTATAGTAAGACACAACAAGAACTAGTTTCTCTTGGAAGAAGTCCCTGAGCAGCTAGTGTCTGGACTCCTTTCAGTCAAGCCATTAATAATGAAAACTAAAGTCTAGAAAAGTCATAATATACTAGCAGCAGCACACATCATTCGAAAGGGATTGCCATGCCTGAACACTAAAGCAGGGCATACAGGGGACCGACAACAAAGCGTGGCGCGACTTTTGACCCGTGAATTCTGATGAAAGGAAGCAACTCTTGTTTCAGCCAGTTCAAAGCAACAACTGGCCATTATACGAACTTTGATAAAGAAGAAATAACTAAAAAATGCAAAGCCTCTCTAAATTGGATAAATAATACGAGGTCACCGCACAACTTGGTGTTGCCAAAAACGGAGACATCAGTGAGCATACACCGAAATTTCAGAATGCATACGGACACATTATGAGGTGCATAGGCGCTACATGAATTCGTCCTTCAAGCTTTTTTATAGTAAATGTATGATGATTATGTACAATCAAGAAGATGAGGGAACGGGGAGTCAAGAGAGAGATGGGCATGAAGCGTGGGAAAGGGGCGAAAAACGGGAATTAGAAATGATGAGCACAATATCTATCGACATCAGGAGATGGCTAGTCCAGCAGATGGCAGGACGCGAATAGGTGTGTTCTGTGTGGTATGTACGTCGACCCTTGGAGAATTAAGAAGGATTTGACTACTTGCAAAGGTGCACCCTTTTTCGACAGTTTGAAACCCGTCCTCCCTTTACCTACTTTGTTTATATTGAGAGGCAGTGGGGGGTGAGGCAAAACGTGGCCAATGATTGCTGGCTAGGGTGAATGGGTGCGTACGGATGCTTTTGTTGTACATTATAGTTGTTGTTTGTGTGTGTTCTGAGAAAAGTGCCTGTTGTTTATATAGAAATGTAGAGGGGTATTAGTTGTTTGTATAGGGATGTAAAGAGATATTTGTAAAGGTATGCTATTGCAGTATGCCATAATAATCTACCGCCCTTCTCGATGACAAATGACGAGCACTTTGTTTTGAATTATGAGTAGATGCCATTTCAAAGATGCTCCCCATTTTTGCTCAAGTTTCCTGGAGGCTTCTATGACGAAAATTATCAAACTGTAGTGGAGAAAATCATGCTAGATATCAATTTAGATGTAAATCCTTTTTTTGTTATTGTTGTTTCCTGTGGTTTAAGGCTATCCAAAAGCAAACATCGTCAAAAAGGAACGGAAAGGGAGAAGAAAAAAAAAGGAAGTCAAGCAAACATAATAATATAGACTATCTGCTACAGTGAAGAAGATTTCAGATTTTGCAACAGTCAGTTTGAGTCTAGTAAATAAGCTATAAAATTATTTTAAAGGGGCACACTCTTCACAGCCTAAAAAGTCCACATTATATTTAATAAAACGGAAACTGCGCGTTTCGGAAAAAATCACCGCAGCAAAATTGGGATTGTCACTTTTTTTGCTTACTGCCATTACTCGTGCTGCGTGACGTCAAAAAGCGAGATAGGCTACCAGACGATTGGCCCGGACGGTTTGAGCATGCATCTGGACCAACCGCCTGCCGGCTTTTCTCGCTTTATGACGTTCACTCAGCACGAGTGATGACGGCGCGCAGACATTAACGATCGGATCTCTTACCATCGTAAGAATTACATGATTGCTTCGGTGGCTGAATGCATTCTTAGTACTGCTCAACAAGCAGCATTAATGGACTTCTTAGGATGGAAAAGGATTCCATCGTTAATGCGCAAGCTCTCATATACTTAACTATATTGGTAGTGATGTGCGCGCCTCCAAAGGAACGTGTTACGGATCAAAGGCAACATCACCAGATGGCATTTGATAACATATATAAAAGTACGATGGGACATGCCACAAACACTAAGATCTGATTCAACTAAATTTCACATCTAAGTGATTCTAGATCTACGAACAACAGTATTAAATGCGGATGCATTCCCAACATCCGTGTCCTCCCATACGACTGATTTCCTGTGGGGGAACTGCGCTGTATAGAATCCCGTTTACGTAATGAATAAGATCTGGCTGACTTGCACGCCATGATGACATAAATAACACACATGGTGCCATACCCCGTAATGAAATCGCTGTAAAATTACTCACCCGTGTGAAAATATTTCTTATGATGTCTAAGAATAGAGTACACGCTCTTAATATCTAGTCTTACGCAGTATTTCAGGGTATAAAAGTACTGATAAAGAAAGAGAAAAGAGAAAGGGCTGGAAGTTGTTAGAAGAGTAATTACAAGACGCTATAGATTCTTCCCTCCCACAGAGATAAAGCACCCTATGTTGATTATATAATAATTATGATGCCCCCTCTTCCGGTTTTAGAGACGCCATTTTAATCAGCGAGTAAGATGCAAAACATACCATGCTTCTTTAACGAAACAAAACTTCAAAAGGTTCTCACTACGCATATTATAGTAAAGTAATCCGTACTCGATAAGTTGTAGATTAGTTTTACTTAACCTTGATGGAAAGGTTAGGTCTGATTTAGAATAAAAACTAATAAGTTTTGGTTCGGAGCCGAATTTAGGAGGGGAGGGTGGAAGGAGAGAGAGGGGTTCAACAATTTTTCGTTTCGTTTAACGATTTACTGACCTCGGGAATTAAGACATTACACCACAAGCTTGTTAGTGGCAGGTATGAGATTCACTTGGTGTCGGTATGAATGTTTGATTTAGCTTAAATGTCTATATTTGCATTATCCACGCAGTGGACGGTGTATTTAGCATAAGACGAGTCTCATTATAGCCTTTTTTGGATTAACGCAACTGCGTCAACAAAATTCATTTTCACTTATATAAACTATATTTTTTAGTTAATAGAACATTGTCAAAAGTAGGGATAAAGATCCATGCTTGCTTTGGGCCAAGTGCAAACTAGCCCCCAGTAGAATACCTGTCTGTAAGATAAAATATGCAAACTGCATACCACAGGCGGATCAAGTGTTTCAGCAATATGAGCTAAGTAAAAAGTCGTCCTTCACATATTTATCCGCCGGTATGTTTCCTGTTAAACTATTATATTTCTCTATTCCCTGTACTGACGTTTTCTCTGAAATGCATTTCTTTGACCCCTTAGATATTATCATAAGGATGTTTTGCTCTTCCCCCCCCCCCCCNCCCCTCGGAAACAAAAAAAACTCGGTTAATTCGAGTACATTTCGGCGTCATCTGTGATACATATGAGTTATAACAGTTTCATCTATGTCAAGGTCTTTATCACTAACGCGCATCTTCGCGGAATGACGCAATGCACTGCCAGATTTCTGTACTAAAAATGCCATCTAATATGAATCAGTTCCGGTGGAACCTCCCACAAATTTGAGTGCTAATAAGGTCGACTGAAATTATCTGGGAAGTGCTTCGTAAACACATTGAGGTCACATGGTAGAGTCAGGGCAGATGATGGTGTTGGGTTGATATAGATACCAAATATTCAAATTTTAATATCTTAGAGTTTGATCGAAATACTCGAATTCTTAAAAAAAAAACAAAAAACCACGATACTTTAAAAGTGAACAGTATATTGGTTTTCTTTTTTCCTTTTTTTATTTATTTAAGTTTTCTTTTTCTTTCTTTCTTTATTTTCTTTCTGTCTTTCTTTCTTTCTTTCTGCTTTTATGCTTTCATTTTTATTTTTCTCTCTCTTTTCTCATTTCCGTCCCTCTTTCCTCACTTGCTTTGATTTTCAATAGTTTATACTTTGAATTTATATACCTGCAATGGCCTAGAGCTTGATATAGACTTTAATTCTTGAATCTTTAATTGTTATGTTTATTTTTTTACTTAACCCTGTAGGACCCACTGTCCCATATTTGGCACATGAGTTTAGAGAAGTTATTTAATTATGATAAAAGAAAGTCCTAAAAAAACTAGCATTCTATACTCATATAATATGGCCTCTGTTGCTACAGAATGATAACTGTGCCTAGATTTTTAAACTTTTGTCTCTAATATTGTATTAAGCAAAGCCATGTGCACTCTTTATTCAGTACATGTAACAATACATTTTCTAACAATATGTTCACTCTTGGGTCTTAGAGGTTTAAATTGGCTTTACAGTTATTTTTAGCCAGGCCAATTTCCAAATAGAGAAAGACGAGAAAATGCAAAAGGAAGAGGAAGGGAAGAGTGCAACGATATAGCGTAGAAAAATAAAATTAATTAAAATAGAGGTCATAGATTCGATACTAATATCAAAGACTATTTGCAGAGGTAATGATAGTAATAGTAATAATAATAATAATTATAAAACTTCACTTATAAAGTGCATTAGATCCATCTATTACAACGCTTATCGGGGCTGTACAGTTTAAAAAATCATTTTAAAGGCACGAAAAACATTAAAAACGTATATTTCTTAAAATAAAACATGGTACAACATTCATGGCTGAAAATCAGATTACAACAATGACCGATATTTGTACCGATTCCGAATCCACGATATCGCCCACAACCCTAGTAGTGGCGTCGTTAAGTCATCATCGTATTTGTAATATCACACTCGACTGAGGTTAAATCAAGGCTAAAATATTCAAGGTGCAAAACTTAACACACGGTTGCCGAGGTATTTTCAGGTGGGTATGGGTAAACACGAGGTTTATTGAGAGTAATTAGTATAGGGAGAAGGCTTTGATATTAGGGTGCACCTGTTGAAATTTGAGTGAAAATAGGGACGGCGTACCAAGTGGTTGTTTGAGATGGAGATGGTAATATTTTTATGTAGAGGTTGCGGTACTGGTGAGGGTGTGTCTAGAATTAGCAGCAAAAAATGGGGTAATAGTGGTTGTGATTTGGGTAAGAGTGCAATAGAATATGGTGATGCGGTTGTCAAGATAATGCTAGTGTCACTTCATTTCTGAAGAGTGCTTGAAGGTCGACCACTGAATTTTTTTTTAAAATCTACAGAATGACTGATAGCTGTTTCTTGGGTGTCGCGAAACGTAGTTATTGGCAAGAGATTTAAAACGCAGCGATTAGCATGTAGAGACAGGCAGTCAACAAGCAGGGCTGCTTTAGAAATGCCGGAGAAAAACAATGTGGTTCACATGGATACATTAAGGGTCTCTCAGTAAACGTCACTTGTAGGAATTAATCCTTCTATAGATTTTTTTTTTTTAATTCTGTGCGCAAAATATTCCCATCCCAGTGATATTAGACATGGTGGTTGCACTTAACTGCAACATTTTCAGATACCGTAATACTGCTCTTTTTTTTATTCTTCCCTATCTCAAGGTAACTGGGATAATCACACTTTTTTATGTTGCAGCTGTATCTTCGCCCTCAAAGAGTTGTGAATCGGTGGGGTCGAGAATGTTGGTGAAGTCCATAATGAGGTAATGCTTCAAACATTTGTTTGAAAGAGCAGCTAAGCAGAAATGACACTCATAGCAGTGGCTGGTGCAGTATGTAAACATTTGCAGGCCATTTTATTTGAAAATAAATTGGTCATCTAAATGGTCAATTTTGACCTCTTTCCACCCTTCCGATTTTGGTAAACTTTTGTGTTGTAGGTCACACAATGTTGTTCTTCAGTCCCAAGAAAAAAAAATCGTAGAATCCACCAATCTGTGGGTCCAGACGTATGTGTCCCGGACTAAGTAGTAGACATTGCAGCGACAGCGACAGTAACAGCTGCATTAGGAGTAGTGGGAATTGTTGCTTTTGCCATTGTGGTGACAGATTGTGGTCGCTGTATTAGCAGTGGTAGGGATGACAATGGTAGTGATAGTAGCAGACGTAAGATTAGTAGAAATAGTCGGAGAACTGAATGGTGTAGCTCTCATAGTTTTTTGTGATTGGTGGTAGTAGCAGTAGTAGTGGTAATAACAATAGTAATACATGCTGCTGCTGTTGTTGTTGTTGTTGTTGTTGTTGCTGCTGTTGTTGTTGTTGTTGTTGTTGTTGATGTTTTTGTTGCTGTTGTTACTGTGGTAGTGGTAGTGTTAGAACTAATAGTGGTCGTTGTAAAAATGTCAGGAGTAGTTACCTGTGGTGATAGTAGCAGCAAAAGCAGCAGGAGTGGTGGTGGCGGTTGTAGTAGCAAAAACACTCTATCCCAAACATCACTTACCCATTATAGTTTGACTTACAAAAATAGTTTATCCCATTCCTCCCCTCCTCACCCATCTCCAACCCCACCCCCATTTTGCTGCAAATATAAAACAAACCAGCTTTGTCAAATTGAAGCTTGTATTATTTTTTAAAACAGCGAGACCACTCTGCTCTTAAATGTTAATACGACAACATCTTAAAATCCATTCTGCGCTGTACCATGCCCTACGCCCCCCCCCCCCNCCCTCCCAACCTGGGAATCTCTCAACCAGTCAAAAAACTTCAGTATTTGGACTAACGGATGAACCGCTTCCCAACTCTCTATTTTGACTTTATCTAATTTGACTGACTGTCGACACTCTCGATTAGGGCCTGTCAATTTCGATTTTTCATCTCACCGTTTGTGTTGTGTTTTGTGTTTTGTTTTATTTTGTTTTTTATTATTATTATCATTTCCGGAGATTTTTCACACCAATTGCAGTGACTGGAAAGAGCTACGGTAAGACTCTGGTTTATTATTCTTTACAAAATACTATGACAAAGGCGTACAGTGGTAAACCTGGAAATGTTGAGGAAAATATTGAGGGATTGGTGGAAAGGGGTTNCCCCTCTCCCCCTCGCTTCCATTGCCAGAGCTGTTACTTTTTTCTCTCTCTGTCTCTGTCTCGCTCTCTCTCTCCTCACTCTCTCTTCTCTCCCTTCTCTCTCTCTCTCTCTCTCTCTCTCACTTTCTCCCCTCTCTGGTCAGTGGCAAATAGCTTTCCAAGGGGCAGGGAGGGAGGAAGATAGTGAACCCCTTGCACACCCCTCTACCCCCCCCCNNNNCCCCCCACTCCCGCACATACACACACACCTCGGCAAACTGCAGAATTTCTGAATTCCCAATTACAAAAGTGCGAGTACGAATGGAGATAAACTAGACTCTATGTAAAACCCTATTGATAATACAGCAAAAATTCCGTTCCCCAGGCATTCGTCTCTCTTAATCTTACGCGTGTCCCGCTTAAGCAGGTTCCACTGTAGAAATAGCTATTCATCTAGTCTAGCTCCAAATTTTGCTCATGATGAGTAAGTTGAAATACTGATTTAACCGGCGCAGATAACGTGTTGGATTTGTTTCAGTATATTATTTTCTCTTTTCTTTTTTTTCTTTCTTTCTATCTTTCTTTCTTTCTTTCTTTCTTTCTTTCTTACCTTTTCTTTCTTTCTTTCTTTCTTTCTTACCTTTTCTTTCTTTCTATCTTTTAATCTCTCTTTTTGTAAATATTTTCAAAATTATTAGAGTTGACATGGAATGCTAGTTACCAACACTCCCATCGCAAACTTTGAAACGATCAGACAAGTGGTGATTATCAACGACTGTTGACAGAGTACCATCACTGTCCAAAGGAAAAAAATCTTTTCACAAAGACATTTCAAAACTTTTCAACCAAATAGTTTCAGGAAAAAAAAAATCAGTTTCTTCAGAGAAGTAAGAAAGTTCAACTGAAAAGTTATCAAGAAAGTGTCACAGGTTGTTTCGAAGATCCGACGACGAAGTGTGAAAAATTGTGCCGTAATTATTTTTCACAAAATATAGACTAAACGATTTTACCACGACTGTCGGAAATGCCAGGAAATGGATGACTGTACGTCTAATTTTTTTTTTCCATCTGGCTTAAAAATTAACGTTCACCAGATTGAGCTTTTTTAAAAATAATTTTGGCGTGGGCTTTCAGATTCGCCTCTTAGAGAGTCTAAAACATTGTAGTAGCTACGGATAATTTAGTATTAACATCAATAAAAATTACATTTGGGGGAATATAGATGTCTTCAAAGAATCTAAAACATTGCAGTAGCTAAGGATACTTTAGGATTAACATCAGAATAGAACTACATTTTTGTGGAAAGCATTACTTGACATGAAATTACACTTCTTTTTCAACCAAACAAGAAGCGCATTCAGAAGAAAATGAGCACTTTTTACCATTTTCACAATAAATATGCTGTGAAAATGCTCAGGATAACAACATGTAATGGGACTCATGTAGAAACAGTGATCTACTTCCTGAAATTTTATATCATTTTTTATCATATTTTTTTTCCATCTTAGCTTTTTTTTTTTTTTGGTTGTTTTGCAGTTGTGTAAAACGCATGTGATGGACAAAGGAAAATATATTGTTGCTTCGAAGAGACTTCTTCTTTTTAGATATTCCATAACCATGACCAAAACCCATGATCCTGTTATTATACAGACATCGACAATTTTGTGAATAATACGAAATAAATATATGTTTTGGATATTTTAGGCTTTAATTTGACTCCATTATCAGTGCTTTTCATTTGCTCTTGCCAGATTTGTTTCGTTTTCATTAAACACTTAACACTTAAAAAGCAAGAAGCTGGTGTGATTAGTGTACGCTCCTCTCTAATGTATGTATCATATTGTTCTAAATCATAGATCTAGCAGAACGTAGTGATGCATAATTAGAACGAAGAAAAAATCCACCAAAGGAGTGAACTTGGCCTGGCTGAGACTTTTGTGAAACTGCAATTAGCCTAAACTATGTGAAAACCAAACAAGGTTTTGTCCTTTTGAGTTATCAATAATGAATCCTGAGAACTTGAAAAATCTCGGTACCCAAACAAAATACCGGGTTGGTTCAAAAATACTCAGGTATCGACACCTGGCTATCCGTGACATAAGACTGCTTTGATAAGACAAAAGCGTAGCCAACTTCACAAAGTCCTGTGTAAATGATAGATTCTCACGCCACCATCTCGACGGTGTATTCCAGAAACGCATAAATATTCCCTAACTTTTTTTTTAAATGACTGCTTGGTGAACCTGTATAAATGTTTGAAAGCTGCTATATTATGCCTTCACAAGCCTCATAAATAATAACATAGAAAGAAAAAAATGTATACATTACATTTACTACCGAAAAGAAATCTGTAACTGTAATATGTTGGTTTTTTTTGTGTGCATTCCTGAAAAGTTTTAATTTTGTGCCCCCACCTAAAGAATCATTTGTAGTAATCATCTTAAGCCTTCGCTTTTCTTTTCTTCTTTTTACTTCACCGTCTATTATCCACTTTAGTTTACACATTTTGGTCCATGAATAAAACTTAGTCTTTCGGAAATCCGCAATAAACTTTTGGTAACTCTTTACCTTAAGATAAGATAAGATAAGATAAGATAAGATAAGATAAGATAAGATAAGATAAGATAAGATTACTCATCCAGAAGGGAAATGTGTCTTTGTTACAGTGATTACAATGGATATGTTTTACAGAAATACATAAAGCAAAAATACTCACACGTGCAGATACTCCCATGTACATCTGGACGTGCACACACTGTCTTTTCCTCTCTCTCTCTCTCTCTCTCTCTCTNTCTCTCTCTCTCACCCACCCACCCACCGACACACCCACACACACACGTGCATGCATGCACACACACATTTCTCTTTACTTCTCAGACACGCAAATACACACCGTACACCTGTACATACATGTATTGGAGACGGACAGGTTCGACATTGGATCACTATAGGTCTACATACTGTTTACTGTTTACTGTTACCGGTTTTAGTGGAGTTCGAAAGGTTTTATATATACATAAAGAGTCTTTTTTGTGAGACGACCTTTGACTGACTTTTGAACCTCACGAAATTTTAAGACTCCAGAAAGAAACGAGGGGCTACAGACTCTTCCTCAATCCTGTAATCTTTCATTACTCTGCCATGTGCGTGGGGGTGTATTTACCTTTGACTATTAACCCTCAGTCACCTAAGTGTTGGCGTCGACATACTTCCGAGAGACGAACACAGATAACCATGGACAATTTCATTGATGTGCTTCGGGTAGATTTGTGGTGTTAATGAACTGCGACAGTTCCCATAACGGCTGGGTGATATTAGACTCGTAAAACTTGCCCTCTTGTAGGTTTTTGTTTTGACTTTTTGTATCGACTGACCTAGATTCCAGATTCAGCAGGTTATGGGAAACTGGCAAGTATGCGCAGGCCTTTTCTTTTGAAGGGGGAGGGGGGCTGACAGACACATTACTCATAACGAAGAAGACAGTTTCCTCTACTTAAGTGTAACTCCTCGGGAACATGAAAAAGTTGCGATTAAAAAGACTGGCAGTAATCCAGTGACTTTTGTACAGAGATAAAGTATAATAGTGCTCGGTTACTCGAAAATGTTGCGATTAATCGCAAAGCAATTACGTGGAGTCGACCGTTAACTATGTAATCATTTTTGCAGTTAAGAGAATCAACACTGGTAATGACATTATTGACAGCAATTATTTTACAATACCTTTGAGGTATCCTCTGATGGTCTGAATACAGAACCAGACCTACCATTTCTTAACTAGGTCAGGAGTGACACCTTCACAGGCTCCCAGCATCATATAGGAGAAAAAAATATGTTCCAAATGGGCTTCATAAGGGCTGCCAGATGCAACGTATGTGGAACTCGTAATGCAAGTCCCGTAACAAATTGTGGATGCTATTTGAATTGAACACACGATAGTTAAATGGAAAACACATGGATGTCATAATGACATTCACGTGAGTAATACTGTACCTCGGAAAAACATCTGTGGCCGTATGCATAATCCTTACGTTAGTTAACGTATTGCGTTAAGAGCAATGAACATTACTAACGTTTTGGAAGTTTTTCGTGGTAACCGAGGTGCGTTAATAACATAAGGATTATGCATACGGCCACTGGATCCCAAATAAGTAATCGAAGAGTCGTCCTGGTTTTATGCGGACAAATGCTAACTATCCTATTTTCATATCGTCGTCCAGATGAAAAACTGTCGTAACTGGAAAATAACAGGCTACTTACCAAGTATCGTGAAGACCATACATAACATTTTGAGTATGTTTTACCAATCATGGACTTCTAAACAAATTGGAAAATGCATGATCTTGCTTTCTAAGAGGAGTAGAGCGCCCATCTTGCCGCCGGAAGTGGGCCTTTTGTTTTTTTCACTTCTCCTATTAGGCATCAAAAGCAACGTTTGGCCGAAAACTCAGTTACAATAGTCCACCAACGGGATGACGATATGAGGTCTAAATAAGCTGTAGATATCGCATAGCGTTCACTGAGTAGAATTAAACACAGACAACTTTTCAGTCAGCTGTTGTTGCCTTCAACCCCACTCGCCTCCTCCTCCACCACATACACATACACACACACACACATACACCCACACACACACACACATACACACACACACACACACACACACACACACACATACACACACACACACACACACGCACACACGCACACACACACACACACACAAAGAAGGAAAGAGTTAGGAATCACTGATCCGGAGTTAATTTGTGAAGACAGGAATTCAATGAATGCGAGTAACGTGAGGCGTGTTGTGATGGTGCCAAGATAAGACAAGAAAAACAACGACAACACCACCAAAAACAAAAGCCACAGCACCGACGTAGTTAACAGAGCGGATTAGGTACACACACATGCTCACCAGATGTATGGAAGTAATCAAAAATCTCAGCAGGTCCTACAAAAAGAATGCTCGTACCCAGTTTTTTTAAAAACAATTTTCACGCCCTCTTTCTGTCTAGGAAACGCGCATGAAATCACCAAACAAGATAGTCTAGGGAGCAGGTACTTAGGAGTGTCAAGTTTTTTGGGTTTTTTTCCCTGAACTGAGAAAAGGAAAAATACTGCACTTCTTTTTATTTTGTGGCTTTGTCTCCAAACTCACCCCATTATTTTCATGGTTTGTTTTTTTTTTATTTCGGGGGTGATCCCATTAATAACTGGAGTTGGTGCTTTGGTGAAAACTGCAATCATTTCAGAAGTAAGCTAGAAGGCAAGATATTCCATACACAGCAGTAAAAATAAAAATATATAGCTTTTCAGTTTTGTTCTCTGATGCTTTACTTTCTATAATTTACTGTATCAGTAGTAAAACATTGACAAAAACGGTGTTTCATTATCTCCAATGCGCTTGTGACCATTTTTTGCACAAAATTATGAAACCTCTTGCTCGAGTATTTGGACGGATCTTTTGCATTTAATGTCAAGACAGACATACTAACTTTGAAAGACAGCCCTAGTTTCGCCACAATGTCCTCGATCAATTTATATCAATTTTATGAAAGCGAAAACGTTATGAAAGTATGTCTGCACAGAGCCATCATTACAGAAGCTGAAGTTCTCATACCCTCACGTAGATGGAATACCTGTGGTTTTCACAGGAGATCCCGGTATGTAGCAGCAACGTGCTTGGACAGCAGTATCCGTGTAGCTCATCTATTTCGAAGCTCCACAGTTCCTATTTCCAAACCGAAAAAAAAACTTGAAAATTGTGCATAGATTTCCCTTTGTTTAAACAATCCTTCAAAATGGTTTCTCCCAATTTCGGATTAATACTCATCAACTGCGACCACAATCTAACTTGTCTGTGGACCTTTGTTGGTTTGTACACAGAATAACTCAAAAAAAAATTATGAAAGAATTGTAACGAAATACAATGGAAAGATTAAGTCTGGTCAGGAAAGGGAGTCATTTAATTGTGCTGTATTTATGACTTCCGGGACGAAGTTTAAAGAGTTTTAAGCAGGGAAAAAATAGGGAAAATAAGTAGGCATCGCAAATTCATCGAGGGAATTCGCTCAGGATTTTGTTCTCTCGAAGCGCCAACGATCTACCAAGATTCACTTCCGCTAAAAGTATACCAACCACCCAGAACTGAATCCCATTTTTCTCACCACCTCTAGAGAGACTTAAAAACTATGAGCGATGTATATATAGATCTGCCCTTTTCCCCGTGAGCCCCCCCCCCCCCCCNCCCTCCAAGACTTGCAGGGCGAGCAGACAACCTTAGGGCAATGAATTTGTAATAGAATGGCTGCGATTCCTTGACCCAGACAGACTTCCATTACAATGATAGGGAAATTGTGTCAGCTCGGCCACCGTTTGGTCCGGTAATAAAATAGAAAAGATTACATTCGGGGGTGGAGGAAGGAACACTTGGGAAGACGACAAAGAGAAAAAGGGAAGAAGGGTTTACAATAAGTGGCCATGAATCTGTCACAATAGTGGATCAAGGAGGTATCTCATTATAGATCTGTCTGTCTGTGGGTATGACTGTCTGTGTGGCTGGCAGTCTGTCTGACTGGGTGGCTGGCTGGCTGGTTGGTTGGTTGGCTGGCTGCCTGCCTGCCTGTCTGTCTGTCTGTCTGTCTGTCTGTCTGTCTGACTGGCTGGCTGACTGTTGATCCATCAACATGTTTGTGCTTCTGTCTGTCTCTCTTTTTATCTGTATTTCCTTTTGATTCGTCTGGTCGTCTCTTTCCCACCTTTCCCTCCCACTACAAAAATACCGCCTGTCCATCTGTCATTCTGAATGCCTTTCACGATTCCGTTGTTGTTGTTGTGGTTGTTAATATTGTTGTTGTTGTTGTTGATTTTAGCATTCCATTCATATTGTATATCACGTCACAGTCAACCCAGCTCAATCATAATTCCTGGAAGGACGGCAAGAAAGGCGATTAAAAATGGTTATAAGTATCCGGTAACTTTTTATAGAGAAAATTCTGTAGCCTGAAAACAGTAGCGATTAAACGGAAGTTGCGAATAAGCGGACCGCAACTAAGCAGGGTTTACTGCACCATGAGATCATATTCTAAAAGCAAATAGCAGGGTTAAACAGCATCATTTCTTGTATGTAAAATGTCTCGCTAAAAGCTTTGCCATCTCTTCCTGTTTAAAATGTGTGATGGATTGATAAGATTTCTATCACTTCTAAATGTGCTTCCGGTCTTCAAAAGCCGTGAGCTCACAGGTGTCATTGTCAGCTGTCAGTGCTCTATTACATTGTCTCAAATTATTACATATGCTTAAAGAGTTTCTGTTTTTATTCAAGGTAACCGCTTTATCTCTTGACCCTAATCCTTTACATTTGTCTTTCTCTACATATATTTTTCACTCTCTCTTTCTCATTTTCTTTCTCTCTGTTTAGCTCTCTCTCTGTGTGTCTCTCTCTCACTTTATTTTTTTAATCTTTAATTCTCTCTCTTCTCTCGATCTTTTTCTCCATTTTGTTCTCTCTCTCTCTCTCTCTCTCTCTCTCTCTCTCTCTCTCTCTCTCTCTCTCTCTCTCTCTCTCTCGCTGCATCCTCTCTAACTCTCCATGCACACCACATGTATGCATTAATACATGGCTTGAGTACGGGAAAAGACTGACAAGATCACAAAAATGCTACAGAAAATATTGTAAAATTTTAGCATATTTTCTTAGACAAAAGAATGAGAGAAAGTGAGCGAAGAGATGGAACACAGCAAAAGACAAAAGAGTGACTCAACATCCATTATATTTAATATCATAATGTACCAGTACCACCCAGCTCTGTTTGGCCCTGCATCTATTTTTTTATTTACCCATGGCCCACATCTACAGTTATCCTGTAGACAGAATAAATTCAGTTATCCTAGAAATTAATTACATAGACCTACGTCGTTAACTATCTCCAATAAATGTGACGTTTCCTTGGAAATTCTTTCAATAAATCTTTACCAATTATTGTCAGTCATAGTCGTTATCCAAAGAAGGAGTTTACAGTAGCAACGTGAAAAAAAATGGGTTAATAAATAAAAATACGTATTTAATTGGATAGCTGATCAAAAACAGTACTTGTCCAAGGTAATCCAGTTTTAGTGTGCCGTTATTATCCTTGATGCAATTTGTCGGCAAATCTGAGCGTGAAAATACTCAAGGCAGGCTGATAACTGAATTTTCAAGTATCGTGGTACTAAGCCTTCATCCTCCAAGTACCGTAAGGTATCGATTCATATGCTCAAAGCGAAGCAGTTTTTGGTATTTTTAGTGTACACAGATCGATGATACCAGAGGATTGGAAAAAAACTATATACTTTTGATACCAATTATAGCAGTGCTGTTGGAAGAGCTAGCACATTATAAGCTCTCTGGTGAAATGTGTTATGAAACGATTGTTATAAAGACTAATTTCTTTTAAAATATTAGTCATTTTCCGACCTGCTTTGTACACCACTGAACTCCTCTACCTGATTTCATGTTATCGGAATAAGATCGAAACCATTTTGAAAATTCGAAAGCAGAGTACTTTCATCGATATATCGTACTTGCTGAGTTTCCCGAAGGATCGATACCGAGTAACGATGCTGTCGGTAACTTAAAAATGCCCGCAGACTTAATTCGACTGTGGTAAATTAGACAGTGAAAAGCGTTCTTCGTCCAGTACGTGCTTAGAAAGATGGATTGGAAGAGAATGGCTGTGAATTTCACGGGCGACGAAAGATTTGGTCAATAAATATCCATTTTCAGTACAAGAGGTCATGGGTTTTGCATAGTAAGGTTTTAGAGAGACGGGGATGGAGAAAATTTNTGGTGCGTGGTGCAAGATAGTCGATCGGGAAAAATAGGGGAGAGGGGAAGGGGGGGGGGAGGAATTGGAATGATCTTTTGATACACAAAGCGACGAAAGGACGGATGTAGACGAAACAGAAATATACATGTATAATCAGAGAAATTATCAGACTTAAAAAGACAGATTGAGGCTGTCAGACAGACAGACAGACAGACAGACAGACAGACAGACAGACAGACAGAAAGACAGACAGACAGACAGACAGACAGACAGACAGAGGAATATCATTAGAGTCAAATGTGCATATGTATCTAATAGACAAACAGGGAAAGCAAACTGAAAATATAATATTTAAAAGTAGACAAGGTTAAAACGAAAACGGTTAAATCGAAAGTTTCGCTAAAAACAATATAAAACAAGAAGCCCCGTGTATTTTCCTCAATTTCACCTACTCTAAACCGAAACTCTGTTTAAACCGAACATAAGTCTTTGCTCCCAAGGATTCCGTTTTAACCGTTGTCTACTTTGTATTGTAATAAACAACAAACTCAGAATCAGGTAAAATACTCACCAGAACTGTTTGTGAGCATCGATTGAGGAAAACTGTATCTGACAGCATGAAGGATAAATCTCAGTCCCGCATTGGGTCCAAATTTATTCTGTACAGTAAGTCCGTGCGCGTAAAGTCCAATCTTTCTGTGAAGTTCCACTTTTCCCTTTGACAATCTGTAAAATTTCAACGACAAAGAAATGTCACTTGTCAGAGACTATTTCTGTTTTAGCCTTTTCATGTCTGTGCATAGCGCATGAACCTAGAGTCGAATTGTCAAAAAACATTTCGCTTATGAAGATATGTCTATTCCTGTTGAGAATTAGACTAGACTAGTGGGTAAAAAAATGCACTGCTCATGGTTTTTTTTTTGTTGTTGTAATCAAAGTGGTTTTCCTAATTTGGCCAATTCCGGATGCTGGCATCTGTTTATCTCCTCTCTTTTTCGGCTCCCTAAATAAAATATATTATTCTACAAATTATTCTGTGATTTCGGATTTTTTTTTCATGGAGATTGAAGTACTTCTTGTGGTCGATCTCTTGAAAAAAAAAAAGGCGGTGGGGTCGGGGGGAGGGGGGAGGAGAGGTCAAAGCCCCAAAAATGTTCACAAATTTCTTTCAAAAATAGTCACCTTTCCTTCTAACTTGATCCCCAATTTCATATTAGGCGTGCTAATACATCGGCCCAACACGCTTTATTATTTACAATTATAAGGCTCAAATTGTACCAGAAACTTTAAAATGGGCTGCTTATCTAAATTAGAGTTTAACGTCTTTCTATATCCTGACATTGGCTGGCAGGACCCTAAAAAAAGCGGATTTTTTATTATCATTAGCGGATTAATGGAAGTGTAAACAAATAGTGATTTGGTCTATTAATAGGTGCCTAAAACCGTCCAAGTTTTATGCCTTTGTAATAAAATTTGGTTTCCAATTAATGAAGAAATAAAGAAATATCTTTTTTAAAATGCAGTATTAATCATTTTCGTTTCAAAAAGCGATCAAATATACTGTATACGTGGGTTAGTGTTGTTGTTTTTTTTTTGTGTGTCCACGAAGATCAAATTTTCGCGAGAAGTTGAAAATGGCTTTTCGCGCTGATTTAATTTTCGCGAGCCCAGCATGATGGATTTCTCTTGTGCGCGTGAGGTCATAATTCTAGATAACATTACAGAGCAGCCGATAAAACATTTTAAGCGATCCTACCTTGTTTTGTTAGATTAACATACTATAATCGATAATGTCCACATATTAAAAGGTTGTAACTAGAAATACAACATTTGTATTCCCCATGAGGATTGCTACTTATACACATTTTTTTTTTTGTTAGCGATAAGACCTTTCAAATTTTTTAAACAGAATTTTTGTTGTTGTTGTTGATGTTTTTGCCGGGAATAATTCCGCGAGTGAAGGTCAATTCGCGAGATCTGCGAAAATTACATCCTGGGAAAAAAAAAACCACTTATAGACTATCCATTTTTGAAGCACCACTTTTGGTATTACAGAATAAGGGACAAATTTTCAGTACGAAAACTTACTCCAAAAAATTATATATATATATAATCAATTTGGAATTCAATGAGTATTTTTGGTCCCGATTTTTCTTGTGTAAGGGTGGTACGTGTTATGGTTAATACGTATTTCTGTTAATAAGTACACTTTTGCCCGGCCGCAAAATGTACTCATTATCCGTGCTCCACTGTACATATAACATCAAGCATAATATTATCTAGCGTTTATCACTCAGAATTATCATCTCCATTCACAGTATTCGTTTGAAACTCAATACTTTCTCAGTGCTGTGTGCTTTATCTTACGCCGTTCGTTCGACCCCTGAGCTGGTGCAAACAGACCCACCTTTTCACAAGTGATTGGAGAGAAAAAAATGGTGTTGGTGTCCAGTCATGACATCTAGCAATTAGCCGTATGTGCTTTTACTGGATTTTATTTAGTTTATGTAAACAGGATTTATGCTGCCTTTCTGGACTTTCAGCAGCCCCAGGAGTTCTCGTTGGGGAACAAAATCTCCTGGAAATCTCACGAAATTTTGTAATTTCCTCCTAAAATCCGCTGGAAAATTACTAATAATGAAAATCCTCAAGCCTCTTTGACTGTCATGAAAGACAATGGCATAAGAATCAGCCCTGAATGTAGGACTGTATTTCTGAAGAAAAAAAATATTGAAATCTCCTGAAATTTCTCCAGGGAATGTCTAAGAAAATTATTTATCCGATTTGGGATATGAACCTTGTGTACTCGTAAAGCACTGATTGTGAACAGAAGTTATGGTGTGACACAGGTGACAGAGCGAGTTATTTACGTCTGACGTTCTGGCCTTAATGACTGGCAATAATGCCAGGAAAGACGCTAATGACGATGATGCTATTTATACTATTTTTGATAATACTGATGATATTATGGAGATAAATCATCACTATCGTCATCATCACCTTGTTTGTTTTTTAAACACCACAGACATATTTTATTATCCTCAGTGTCACAACATCATGAGATATTGGTATAACATGTCATCTAAATCACATTTTACTTGCATTAAGACTGGTTTGTAGTTCTGGAACTATCCTGCTGCCAAATAAATCAAACAATTTCAAGTGAAAAAATAATCTGCTTGAAGGCGATAATAATTACTCTTATGATTTTTTTAATATTCATTTTCATCCTTATCTTTCTTTTCTCATTTCGATATCAACAATGCCGAAAATTATCTTAGAACGACAATCATATTCATCTCCATTCTGACTTCGACTATTGGTTTGAATTGTTACCTACTGTACGAGAGTGGATCAAAAAATTCCTGGCCTTACTCTGACACCGTCAACAGAAAAATAAAATGAAACATAATAAATTTGATGTAGTGACATGGGGAAAATTATGAAGTACTGATCAATTTATTTTGATATAATTCACAAGCTTTCTGGGTGTGACCGATAACATTTTGATTTACCCTCGTACAGAATAAAAAATACATGTTTGTTGTTTGTTTTTTTCCAAGAAATGAAGAAATTCATTAATTTGCACACAGTGGACCCAGGTAGTAACCATTTATAAACTAATGTGTGGTTTTGGTTTGTTTTTTTTTCGCACATTAAAAGAGCAGTTTTATCGTCATGTGACAAAACAACGTAGGTCCATCGGCAGAGACGTGGACGGTGATCGAAGCCCGATCACGTCTAGTCAGGTATGACTAATGATCATAAAGTAAATGAAGGAGACGCTAGAGCGGCAGCGCCTAAAACAAACAGCAAAGGAGCGGAGTATATGCAAACAGGGGCGTGGAGAGCCAGCATGGAGTCCCGATCCCCGATGAGAGAATGTTTTTGTTGTATAATCCTTGGAACCCAACCTCACTCCATACCCACCCCAACCCATCTCCTCGTGCCCTTTCCCCCTCCATCCATGCACAGTGAAAAGAAAGAGAGAAGAAAAAAAAAAAGAGAAAGGCGCGATTATTATTTCTTAACGTTGAAATCAAATTGGAATTCAATGTGATTTTCAAGATAAGGTTCTTGTATTTGAGTCTTGTGATGTTTCATACAAATATCGGACCTCCGTGAGTATCGCTTGCTCCTCCCCCTCCACCCCTTACCCTCCATCTTATTTGCCTTATCCAATCTGAATAAACGGAGAGTGGTGTAAACCTGCCTATTCCAGACTCTCTCTCTCTCTCTCTCTCTCTCTCTCTCTCTCTCCCTCTCTCTCTCTCTCTCTCTCTCTCATTTTCTGTCAGTGTCTTTCTTTCTCTTTTTCTGACTCTTTATCTTTCTTTGACTCTGTCTTTTATAGCTAACTTGTCTAACCTCTATCTCTCTCTCACTCTCTGTTACTCTCTCTCTCCTCTTTCTCTCTCTCTCTCTCTCTCCCTCTCTCTCTCTCTCTCTCTCT
>JAWQUT010000289.1:482927-505662 GCA_033807755.1 Ellobium chinense | reverse complement strand
GGGGTTGGTTGGAGGTTGTGTGGCAGTAAGAGTACGCATGTATGAGATAGTGATAGTAAATAGTTACTGTTTATCGTCCTCATCAACTGTTCACTGTCATTGTTTATGTTCGCCTTTGTTCCGTTCAATATTGGATATTCGTGTCTGTTCAAGCTTTATAATTTTCATGACTATTGATCATCTTTTTTCTTTTCTATGCCATTTCATTCTTAGTTCATTGATTTTCTGCATCTGAAGAAGGGCGCCAGCCTAAAATTTGTGTATTAAATTTGTTAAATTTTTATAGTTTTCTATTTTTACTTATTTATATCCTGTGCGGATAAATGTTTTGCAAATGATGCTGATGGTGATATAAATTCATTGAAGTTGTTGGACTGAAGTAGCGTTTTAAAATTTTCGCTATTTTACAACGATGATGATGGTGATATTGATTATAATGCGATGGCTGTGAGGAGATAAGTGGTGCATCGTTTGTTGGGGAGTGAACGTCGAGGAAATACTGGATACTTTCTAATGAAATTCAGTATAATTATAGTGTAGGTCTAATATTTCTCTTAAGTGTTTGCTGTCGGCGAAAATGGCGTTGTGCCAAAATGTTTGCATGAAATTTGAGTCTTTTTATCAAACTTTTCCATTTAAACTGACGGAGTCACTTTTATATGTAGATTGTAAAGCCTGTTTCTAATTCAGTACATTTTGCTTGCAACATTGCGCACCAGTGTGCTAGATAATGCACTTTTATCCTATCATAGGAACGCTTTCTCTCAGATTCAATTGCTATTTCATCAGTAGGTTTTATAAAGTATCGAAGATATATTAATGCACAAAAGTACAGTAGTTGTGCCTCAAGAATAAGTTACGTTGAACTAGGAAAAAAAGGCTTTCTTTCAGAGATATAATGAGCATTAAACTTGGAAAAATAAAATGCCTCTGAAAGTATATGCAATAATGTTTCTTAGATACATATGTGAGGTCTGATGGAGAAGCAACAACTTTACTGTTTTTCGAGATAAAATTTTCCTAAGACTAATACCCACAATAGGTCATACGATACTTTTTAACATTTTGGTGCGCAACTTAACCCGCAAAAAATGTACTGAATTAGAAAAGGGAAGTGCGCAACACAGTAACGCACTATAATATTAAATTTTGGAGGGGCGATCAGTAAACCTCTTGACTAACTTTAGACCATAAGTATTAATGAACATTCATAAGATATAGAACGGCACACCTTGCCAGACTTCAATCTGCTCATACATGCACTGTGAGTCTTTTTATAATAACTTTTAAATTAATTTCGGATCTCGTGTGTGTCTAAAAGGTGGGAGGTATGAATAATATATTTAGCAATTTTGTCACAGGATATTGCTTTGCACGTCTAATAATTTTTGATGGCAGCTGGTATGACACATATTGTCTCAAACTCTGGCATATTCTTAAAGCTGTGTGATCTGATCATTACCATCGAAACGCAAGCCATGTCCACAGGGTATGAAGATGCCAATAGCACCTGGCATTTTGGTATGCAATTTTAAATAGTCCCTATAAAATCNGGGGGGGGGGGGGGGGGGGGGGGGGGTGGAGTTTAATTTCAAAGGCTTAGATAGGTGCAAATACACGTGTAAACTCAGAATAGGTGAAGTTTAGCCACTCAGGTATAAAATTTGTGATTGTTGCTAGGTGGGTAAGGTTACCCACTTTACTGAGTGAAAAGGCCTAAATATTAGCTAGTCTGCTTCACTGCCTAAGTTCTCAAAATTTAACTGTTTCAGGGGCATTTTTCTATGTGTCAAAATTTGGAGGAAGAGCTTAACAGCATGTTTGGAAAGTATTTTGGCCTGGGACCCCTGGGTAAATTATTGAGAGGTGTAAAACCTAAATAGCCAACAGTGAAAAAAACGTTGGCATTTTCATACACAAATATTGTGGTAGACACCCCCTCGACTAAGATGGATTTGCTTTCATGTTTCAAATGCTCGACGATATTATATGTTTCTTTCATTGTTATATTCGGAGGGACACTAAACTAGCATCTGCAAAATTACTGTGCAGTATTTAAAATATTCTACCCGTAAAATTCAGAAAAATCTGTCTCTCCGATGCTAAGCATGCGATTAAATTCAAATTTATAACTGAAGTGTCCCATAAGGCTCTTCCCCTCTACATATACTCCGGGTGGGTCTTTAATATCTTAGTATGTATAAATTATTTATGATTTCTGAAGGAAGGTCCACTTGTGTATTTAGTTCACAATTTATTCCGGTCGCGACATTTGAGTGGCCATAGGACATATTATTTGAATTCATATTCCTCTACATTACTCAAATATTACTTGGGTTACTTTTATGTTGATTATATACAGTATAAGTTAAATGTGTTACCTTTTCCAGGTTACTTTGTATTATTTTTTTTTCGAGCACCATGCCCTTATAAGGCCCATCAAATGGCCACACAAAAAAAATTGCCATTAAAACGAAGGAGAGAGAGGAGAGAAGTTGGGAAGGAGAGGTGGGGGAGACTGGATGTTCAATTTTTAATAAACCTGTTGCTATGGTAGAGTTTGTCTCGAATATGACATTCTAGTGTCATTTCAAAGTCTCGGGCAAAGTCTTTCCATGGGAGTTTTATAACTGCAGGAATGAATCGAAAATAAATATTTCTTCCGAAAAATGATTGAGTCTGTTCTCCCTCTTTCCTTCTACAAATTATTGATAGTCTAATTTCCCTGTTGCTACCCCCCCCCCCAACCTAAATCTCTCTCATCCCTCTCTCTGACTCTTTCTAGCTCTCCTCTCTTTATCCTCTCTCTCTCTCTCTCTCTCTTTCTTTCTATCTCTGCCTCTCTCTCCTCTCTGTCATTCTCTTGTTTGTTCAATTTTTAATAAACCTGTTGCTACTATGGGGCATTGTAATGAAGAGGGTCCTTATCTTTCTGAGCTGAGTTACCTAGTGTACATAGTAATTTGTTGGAGACGCTCTCTCTCTCTCTCTCTCTCTCTCTTTCTCTCTCTCTCTCTCTTTATCTATCTATCTCTCTTGTTTGTAATGAAATGTAATGTAGAGAGTCTTCATCTTTCTGAGTCGGGCAGTGTCCACAAGTCTTTTGTAGGAGACGTTCTCTCTCTCTCTCTCTCTCTCTCTCTCTCTCTCTCTCTCTCTTGTTTGTAATGAAATGTAATGAAGAGAGTCTTCATCTTTCTGAGTAATCTGAGTCAGGCAGTGTCCTCTACCATTATTTTGTAGGCAAGGCCCATGTCTTCAGGCCATAACGATCACATTAGAGCCTAGCTCTAAATGCACTGCAGGTATTCCATAGACATTAAACTAAACAGTCCCTGATATGGCTCAATAATAAAAGTGTAAAACGCATTACGTGGTTCTATCGATCTAACACTCGGTCCAAGAAATATTTGAGAGTGTGCGCATTTAAAGATGGGACATCTTACGCCGCATCGTAAAAATCACATTGGTGCATCCTTGCTGAATGCACTCTTAATGACGTTTAACATGCAGGGATAATGTAATTCTTATGATGGTAAGAGATCCCATCGGTAACGCGCAAATTCTCAATTCTCATTGCTGTTTGACTCACCTTTACGTAGGCCAAAAAAAAAAAAAAACCAAAGCTAAGGGACATAACCAAATTATTTTTCCACCAAAACAAAAAACTGTCGTATTACTTCCCTTTGCGCTGGCCTATGGGGTCTAATGTGCACATATATCAAAATTCCTGTTCGATCTCATGATCTCGAACTTGCTGTACTCAAAGAACCAGGTTACTTTTTTGTAATGTTCTGAGCAGGAGTCTTATATTATCTGTGCAAAATTTTACTCACTCATCTCAGGGCAGTTCCATCAAAATGCGGCGTCTTTTACGCAAATTTCTGAAAAGCTTAGACTTTACAGTACTTTGTTTAGGTGGTTGTCCCACACCACGTTTTTTCCCCCGAACTGCTTTTACCATTTGACCTCTCCTTAGGAATCTCTCTTATTTTCTCCATACAAACACAGAAGATTTTATTTACATGGCATTGAACCAAGGACTAGAGCCACATGGTGCTAGATGGATAAAAAAAGAAAACCTCATTTTCTCCCAAACTAGTCCATCTCTCTTCTCATTCTCTCTCTCTTCAACTTTTTCTCTCTCATTCTGTGTGTTTCTGCACAGACTCGGCCAATATTCAGAACAACACTGTGCTACATGTATATTATTCTGTCTTCTGTATCTTTATTGACATTCAGTAATAGCATGGGCAGAATTCAGACTTGGTACCTGAATTCTAGAGATACAACAAGCAACATGACACCCAGACGCATACTACACACAGATTCTTTTTTTTTAAAAAATATTGGTCTTTGATCGATACCATATACATATAGAGTCACATCCAGTGAATCTCAAACTTCCAAACATACACACGGAATTATAAATCACCAAAACAACCTGATACAGTCTTGATATCCACACTACTTATTCCTTCACAAAGCTTGAAATAAATGAAAGAGTAAAATCTGTTTCAGCTCAGCTGATAGAAAATTTAACTATTTTGACATACAAAACGACTCTGAAAAAGGAGAGCGGAATTCTGATAATACAAACATCATATGAGGTAAGGTTTTAAGGAGAGTTATTAGATGTATGTAATATCCAGAAGGCTTTTTATAAGGAACAAAGTAGTTACTGCAGAAAAAGTTTGTCCTCAGCAGGGGATTGTTTAAGTGATGGTTGTGTTAACAAAGTTCCATTTCATTACCTTGATTTGTCTCCTGATGCCCAATGAAGCTAGAAAAGCCACACTGAAATACACCCAGGGAATAGTCGTGCTGTTTGTGCCCTTTGTTGCAAAACCCCTAAGTTAATAGTCTATCAGTTTAAACTGTACATGTAGCAAATAAGCTTCTGAGTTTACACCCTGCTTTGTGAACCCTTATAAAAAGATGTAGTATGCACTAAAAAACTTTTGAAATACACTGACCAAATGTACAAGTATACACCCCACACCTCCCCCAAAAAATACCCTTTTCACATTTTCTCTCTCTCTCTCTCTCTCTCTCTCTCTCNTCTCTCTCTCTCTCTCTCTCTCTCTCTCTCTCTCTCTCTCTCTCTCTCTCTCTCTCATCATCTTGCGACAATCATCTTTTTTCCATTCATTTTACATTCTGAAGTTGACATTTTCAATCCCCATGTTCAATCATGTCTGTACATCAAAGAATCACGGATGAAATTGCACTGCACCAGTTCCTGCTTCCAACAGAAAATACTTTACATGTCACCCATACACAAATAAAAGTCATATCATATTATTTGCTGCAAATTTTCCACCACAGAGTTTGCATTATAGTCATGCAGAAATCCTGTGGAAATATGGACTGTTTCACACTAACTCAACAGCTGCACTTTTTATGTGACTTCTATTAAAAAACCATTACAGGGTCTTGGTTTCAAATCATCATAAAATTATGAAACACAGATGGAGATGGTCATGTTTTCATTCTCTTATATGGTAAATCTTACAAGTAAAAACTGACCTCTCTGTAGCATGAACGTAAACCATTGAAAATGAGGCTTACATCGCTTTTTTGAAAAAAATTAAGTTCTTCCTATGATATGAAAGTTCAAAGTGTGTACTCTCATTAGCTGGAAAAAAAAGTTTGGCCTAATATCAATCTGGTCTGGCCTCACATATAATTGTTTGAAAGGGAAGAAATACACCCCTTGCCAAGGAAAAAAACTAAAAGGCAAATTGCTACTAAAAAACAGTTTTGCACGAAATAATTAATCTATTTGCCTAAAGAATAAAATTTTTAAAAAAACACAATTACTGACCATTTATCCATAATATCATCATTTTATTCTAAATTTACACAAGAACAAAGTGCTGATACCAGATGACCCCAATCAACTTTAGGACCTGATATCTCAGCTCCTAGTTTAGTGATGCAAGCCTCATGCTGCAAGATATAATATTGCCATCTGAAAATATTACTGTCATAAAGTTATTTATGGACATACGATAATATATAGAGTGATATATTATCCTTTTAAAGTATACAAAAGCTCATAGTGTAACCATTACTTCTGCAAAATAGCATTTTATAACTTTTGGTAAATGTAAAACCCCCGATACCAAAGGCTTCACCTTGAAACAAAACTACACAAATTTTTGGTCACTTCAATAGAGTCACTGTAAAGAGTAATGTTAAAAATTTTGGGAGCATAGGAGAAGTTAACAAGAACAACAGCTGTACAGAATGAAACGTATTTCATCAAATAAACTATCAACAAGCAGGAAATGTTAGAACTTTGGTTCTAACATCTGAAATGAAAGCAATAGAGGATAAAGCAAAGAAGATGAAATAAAGAACACAAAGGAAACTTTGGCCTGTGATAAAGTTTGAAATGAAGAAAAATTATCAAAAATCATAAGTGGTTACCAGATGAACACACAAATAATGTTTATGACATCCTTGGAGAGGTGATATTAAAGTGAAAATGAAACCAAAGAATACACAGTATCTGTGTTGATATTGATGTCTGGGTGAAATAAGCCTACAATTAACACATCCTTAATTGCCGATTATGGGCTTGTCACTTTCAAGCCACGAGTATAAAGTTTATAATCCACAAATTATATTCAGGTCATGTGTCAATTATTTACTCATTTTGTTCAGAATTTGAGAGATCAGCTCTGAAGACATTATCAAAGTTCAATTTTTTTACTGTTGACGAATAAGTAGCTCAAAAATGTTAAGCCAGTTTCTTTATACTGACAAAGGATTGCGTGCGGTGATAACTGTGGGTTATTACTTTTTTACATCATCACAAAGAAACTATGACTCCCTCTCTAACAAAAAAAAAATTCAGCAAAGCTGGATCAAAATTTTTTTTAAAAAAATTCATCTGAAAAGCTACACCCATTGTTATTACTAAGAATAAGTAAACACTAAGTATTTACATGCATATGACAGAAGAAGTTCTATTGGTACCCTTAAACTTGATCCATTGAATTGGTCCTATCAGAGCATACTCAAATTATTTCTGAATACTGGCATTTGAACAAATCAAATTGTTAAAACGGAAAGAACAAGAGGCGGTTGATACAAAATGGGGTCGGAAATATGCAACTTGATATCACTGATTAGAAGATATCAGTGAAACTGGCAAACATGTACAACACTAAATGTCAAATGAAACCAGGTCTTTCATTTGTTGCCCTTGAAACCCATATAAAGAGTCATATTCTATGCAAAAAGAAACGTTTATACAAAATTTTAAAAATTTCATATTAATACAAGCATAGCTAGCAAAGCAACAGCATCCCAAGTTTTGAGGCAGCTATTTTTAACAACAGATTTCATTTATGCCTGAGATCACTTAACTAGCTTGAGGCTTGAGATGAAATTACTTTACAACCAAAAAGGCTGTAAGACTCTCTTATCAAAGTTTAAATTGTCCACAACACTGAGCATTATTCAATCTCTTATAGATTTGGGCAAAACTTATAAAATCTCAAAGATTGTAACAGTAATTTTAGACATGATTTATCAGTTACAGGAATAATATTCATAAACAGATGATAATAATAATAATAACAAAAATAACAATGTAGTTTCATATGTCTTGTATCCGGTTAATGCCTGCTCATGTGACCTCACACTATTATTACCCCAGCAGACCTGATCACTCTAGGATTTTCTCATTTCATTCGAAAGCATATAAGGCTGCGGTTACTTACAGACACTGATCACTAGCATTTTGACGATGTCTCCCTCTGTCTCCAGCCAGGTACCATTTTACACTACAAAAATTCATAAAACCAAAGGCATACCAATATTTTAACACTACAACACACCCAACCCAGGACAAGTGATGAAATCATGCAGGAAAAAAAAAATTTTTCTTCTTTACAAATTCCTGAGCTTTAGTAATTTGCATTCACATTTTATCACATTCAACATGAACAAGCAAATTCACAAATCCACTACATACATGGGCACACATCTGTCATTTTCTTCCTACAAGATGATGAGAGAGGAGCCAAGGAAAAAAAACACAGTGATCAACATTTTGCATTCCTTTACTTGCCTCTCCCATCTCCATGTAACCCTTGTATCTTGTTCAAACTTATTCACTGTCACTATATCACTCAAGAATACATACTAGATACCATTACATTCTGAGACAGATACTCACTTTCAAAATACATCTTAAGGCAACATGTAATTATGAAAGATAAATACTTTTTTCTGTGTGCAGCCCCTTTGCTGAGTACAAGACATGTTTATCCATAACGGAAATGAATTTTTTTAAAAAATCTGTTAAAAGTCTCACGCTCAACACAAATTCTATGATGTAACAAAGATGATAAAATGGGCATTTCATCATAAAATCACTAACTTTGCTGAATAAAGAGTTCGCCTCACAAGACTGGGCACAGAAACAGAGCTAAGCCATCCTTCAATATCTGATTTCATTTATTCAGAGCCACTGATACAAGTTTTTATTCTTGGTCACATCTATGAAAATTTTTCTTCTCAAAATCTGTGCTAATTCAAGACTCTATTCTTCTGTCTAAAGCACCCCATGATCCAATAATTCAAAAAGAAGGTCAGTACTCATGTTGTCTGATTATACAAAAGTTTCATACAACCACGCCTCACCTTTCTCTCGATCTGATTGTTACAGTCATGCACTGAAAATGGATTTTTAAAGGTCAATAAAGCTACCAAACCCCAAAATAAAGAGGTCAAGGCTAAAGCCGGGAGTGAAAAAAAAGAAGACAATAAAGCACAATATATCATAGGCTATATGTATTTGGTTCAGCGGAATTACTGGAGAGAATGAAAAAAGGTGAAAGAGCAGCCACTTTATTCTGTGGGTAGTCCACTGGAACAGAACTGTGAGCCTCTGAGCAAGCAAAGATGGCAGCAACTGGTGCAGAACAGCTAGAAAAGAGTGTGCTGACCACATCCTCCTTATTTACATGGCCATTAACTAAAAGTTTCACTAACAAATTTGAAAGTGTATGTGGTGGTCCCAACTGCTGCCAAGCTCCCACTTTCAGTGGAACTCAAGAAATTTCAGATTTTTTAAAATGTCTAAACTTCACCCACTTCCCTGCAAGACCCCGCTGAGGACCTAATACACATATCACTGTATGATGCTGAGCTTATTATGAAGGCACATCAGCATGACAAAGTATCATTTAAGGACAGGAAACTGACAAGATAACAGTTAGATGATGGAACAGAATTTAATTAAGGAACACAATGATGGTCATCTTCAAAGTCAGTGCAGTGTGAACAGGCAACATCGCTGGCTGATGTCACATAGCTCTATGCCCTGGATAAAGGAACAGAAATCTCTGCATACAAATGGACAGTTTCATTGCTTTGGGCATAAGGGAATGTGAACGGACTGTTTATATACATATAGCAAGCATGCAAGAGGGATTCAAGGTCTGAGCTAGACACCTCAAAGTGTTCTAGACAGCACAAGAGATCACAGCATCATTGGAAATAGATGATTTATACTCACCTATTCATAGATCTTTATACACCAACAATGTCCCTGATTATAAAATGCAGAATGATTTAGGCAGCATTCAGAATTTACTACAATGATATTTGCATGTTTCTGAATCACATTCAACATGAGAAAAATCAATACCCTGCAAGATCTGCAATGGCAGGAGGGTTTACCTAAAGCAGTTCCTTATAAAAGCTTTTTTAAATACTTGCTGGGGTGAAATTAGTTCATAATAACACAAGTTTTGTAAATTATCAGACAGACCTTTTTTGTCGCCCTCAAGGATTGTTACCATACACCCTGAGAGAATGAAATTATTGAAATTCTGAGACTGCTCACAAATTCTAACATGATACCAACTGGGCCTGATCAAATTAATGAAACATGAATTATTTTCTTCTAAAGACAAAAGACCCGATACCCTGTAAATAAAAAATAATTTGAATCAAACTCTATCAGAATGTACACTGTCCTACTACATATACAAGCTTTTTGAAAAATTTCAAAGCAAAATCTTAACTTCCTTCCACTCACAGTGACTTGCTTTCTTATCCTTTAGAGTCTAGCCCTTCACATAAATCATTAACTTTTTTCCATCAAATTATAAATTCTGTTGCATAAAATTGCCAATAATTCCTTACAATACCATCACTGTGTGAAGTTGCAAGCAACTAAGAGAACACTTCATGAAAACACTGCATTTTTCGATCAGTTGATCATGCAACAATTTTGCACACAAAAGTTTATGGAAACCATCATCCAAATCTGAAGTACATTCACACAGCCTTTCTCCTCTCAGTTGATGACATGCACAACACAATACATTCTGGAATGTAATATCACAAATGTGACAGGATAAGTCACACTGGCCATGGCGTCTTTGTCCACAGTGACACATTTCCTTTGCTGAATCTGTTTCATTCCAATCAGAAAGATTATCTGCCAAGCTTCCTGGAAAAGGAAACATAAATATAAAGTGACATTACGGCTCTTTCACATAAAACTGAACTACATTACCAATTACTTCAATATGACTTCACAATGACTTTTTCTTTTTCATAGGTTCAGTCTCTTTGTGAACTCTTCTGTCATTCAGTTTTAAATCTCTACCATAATTAATGTTAAATATAATATAAAGATTACAAGTAGGATGAGTGAATGAACAAATTAATAAATGAATAGAGTGATATATAATGTGATGATGTGCAAAATAAATGAATGAGTGTAGGAATTACCAAATTAATGAATGATATTTTCATGAAAACATTAGATACCTCACCATCTTGGAGACAGTTATGAATGAAGTGAAAGAGAACATAGGTAAGAAAAGGGAGGTTGGATATGGGTAGGAGGTGGGTAAGAAGGAAAGATAGATGGAAATTGAAAAGGAAAGAAATAATATAGAAGCAAGGAACAAAAAAAAAAAAACAGACTTACCTCCGTCTGCGGCTGATGTACATTATGACGAAATGGACAATCAGAGGCCACACGAAAATAATGAGAGCTGATTTCATGGACAGGTCTGGAAATGGCCACCATCGCTGCAGAGAGTGAAAAGATTTTGTTACACAATAAAAATAATGGCTACCTGCAAAGACTACATGCTGCAACTCTCAATAGATTCTGCCCAGGAGGCCTTCCAGCTCTATTTGTTGTACCAGATTACACTGAAAAACACATGGTTTTGAAGTTGTAGTCCTGCGGAATGCCAAATGATTTAATCAAACATTGTACTTCAGCAAATGGCAAGACCTCCGTTTGATTTTTTTTTTCCCTTCAGACTGAAAAATTTATTCCATATACATACACATAAAAACAAAAAAAAAACATTTGTAACATAACTTACCTTTTCTGCTTTTGATTTTCTGTCTTTTTCCTAAAAGGAGAAATTCAATTTCCAAAAATATGAGAAAAGTTGCAGAGTGACTTGTTCCTAATGACTAAACATTCATAAACTCTAAACCTAGAGACATGCTGGTTAGTTGCAAAATAAGATTAGGCAAATTAAGGAAAAAAACTGGGAACAAATTTTATACCATAATACAAACTGGCACAATCCCTGCAACCACTTCTTTGTCCCTTACATCTGATACCTTCCCTGAACCATTACACTATGTAATGCCTTTTAATGGCAAAATCTATATATATATACTGCCTAGGACTTGAATTTTGGCACTCATTTTAATCTGGACACTGACAACTGCTTACTGAAATAAACACCTTGCCCAAACTTACATATTGATAACTTCCTGATAGTATGTGTCTTGAATATGTTAAAGGTTCAAGAAAGTCTTTCATTAACTCAAAACATTAATTAAAAAAAAAAAAAAGAAAAAAAGACTTTTTTTTTGTCTAGGACTCCACTAACTATCCTGATATTTGGCATCTATCTATGAAGCATACCTCACAATACTTCACAATAGCTGATGAAGCTATTAACAGAACAAACTCTTATGTTCCACATTAACAGAATCATTATTATTATGTGATGAAAGATAATATTCACATCACATCTTGTGATCTGTAAAATTACGAAAAATGTCATTTAAGAAAAGGTTAAGACAGTTTCCACTTTTCAGGAACTGGGACGCCCTCACTTTTCATAATATTCTCTAAACTATCTGCAGTTTCATGTGCAGTCTTGTCTAGAAGAAGTCATAATTAGCGACAATTTTCACAACACAAAGACAAATAAAACTTGCATGTATGTGCATAAATAAATACACATAACTAGATCTAATTAGTCTCCCTTACACAGAAAGAGAATATCCAGGACAAAAATAACACAAGGGACAAAAGAAGAATTTACATTTTTTTTTTTTTTAAGATTTTGATTTTCCTTTGCAAGCTATTTCTCAGAATGGTGTCACATGACAATCTCTAAAAACTCGCTGATTTCAGAGAATTCTGTGGAAGGTGGTATCCTTACAGGAGTTCTGTAGACGTTAAAGGTGTCTAGAAGTGAAGATTTACTGTGTACCATGATACCTTGAATGTACGTGTTCATCAAGTACAAGAGATGCAATATAACATGACATATCATTCAAGTAAAAGTTAAGGTAGATTCCACTTCAATAGTCAAGCTGTCTTGAAGTAAAGACCTACCAATTTTCCCTCTTTGACCAAAGCCTCCAGACTATTTAGCCTGTTGAGAACACCACTCATGTCATGCTGCAGCCTCAGAAGTGTAACCACAATCTGTTCATTCAGGTCGGTGGGAGCGAAATCACCCCCAGCGCCAGCACCTCTGCCTCCACCACCACCTCCGGGGCCTGGGAACAAGCCACGACGACCGCTGCCCCCAGATCCATTGTCGCCACCGTCACCACCTGAAAAGTGTTCATGCAAGAAGCAGAGTGAAAACAAAGAAACACATCCAGAGCCTAAAACTTTGGTGAACTTGAAAATCTGACATATCTCTTGTAACGCTCAGATTGCAACAGTCTTACAGCCTTAACATCTTCCCTACATATGACATACAGAATGTGTAAACCCTTCGATCCAAACAGTCGTTGTATGCACCTTTATTTCCCGTAAGTAGCAGTGCCATGTCAAATCCAACATACCTATATGTCTTATTTCCCATGTAAAGAACTATTCCTATATACAGGGGCAAAATGTAGTTATAATCGTGCTGAGGCACAAAATATGAACTGAAACCCGGTTTTTGTACAGCTTAATATGCTTATGGTAATTTAGCGCCATTAGCACTTGAAAGAGAAAGGGTTAATCTCTATAACATGTGTTAATTCCCAATTTCCTAACACCTCACAAACTAACAACCATGGACTAGAGCTTGTGAGGTTCCACTGAGTACTGCAGTGTCTACATTTACTGACTTAACAACAGGCCTACAAGAATGTTCTCAGACTCTGTGGACAGTTGCAGGATGCTGAATCAGAACCAGCAGAAAGTACAGGATGGCTATCAATAACACTGGAAGAAAAAGCACCAGAATTTTCTGCTGGCTGGATCTTTAGTATGAACTTGCCCTGAACCCACGGAGGTCAGTTCACCACTTCAGTAAACTACGTAAGCAGACTTACTGGAAATAATCAGAACTGGTAAGATATTATACCCTCTCATTACCATTTCAGTCATCTTTCAACTATCTTAACTCTTGTCAAAAGAGCGTCAAATCAATTCTCATTGAAAAACATTCCCTTTAAAAGCGAGCGTCAAATTTTTTCACATGTAAATGGCGACCCAAGAGGTGTTAGTGTCAAACCAATGCAGCTGCCTCATAGTCAGGGGAGTGGCAATTTCACAGCTGAACAGTAAAATAGTCCACATGAGGGGGTCATGCGGTGAGGGCGCTAGAGCTTACCCCATGCCTCTGCACTGGGCAAGTTTCACAAAATAAGTCACATAACGTAGCATCTCTTTTGCCAGAAACCTAGAGAACAGTACAAGTGTGTACTTACCACTACCACCATGACCACCCCTGGCTCCTGATGTGGACCACTCCCTTGACCCCTGGCCTCCTCCTCTTCTCCTCCTCTCTCTTTCCTGTTCTTCTCCACCCCTGCACATGGAGATGTCCAGGTCATCGAAATATGATCTGTCATGTGATGGATCTGCGTGTAAAGTACAAACAACAAAACTGTATGAGAACGAACATGAAATGAAGTTATAAGGAATAAAAGTCATATCAAAAGGAAGGGGATTTATGAGCATGGAGCATTAAATAAGAAAGAAAGAAAGAAAGAAAGAAACAAACAAACAAACAAACAAACAAACAAACAAACAAACAAACAAAAGGAGAAGGGAAAGGAATGGAAGGGAAGGCAAAAAGGAAGAAAATATCTTGAGGACCAAATGTTATCGGATCTACGAGTAACATTTAACAATAAATAATTCTTTTAATATATAAACAATTGACTGTAAGCAACTAACTTGTTCCTTCTCTACAAGAGTAGCTGGCTGCGGCAACTGCTTAGGGACATTAACTTATGTACATAAACCTACAAAATGTTTCTATTATCACTTTTCTTCCACACGGTTCCTATTATATAAAAGAAAAACTCTTACATTCATACTGTTAAGAAACAAAACAAAAAACATCACTATGCAGCTATGCAATGTAAACATTGATCGGCATTATGTGGAGGAAAAGGATGGTAAATTGCTGATGCAAAGTGGCCACATGTCAGGGATGCTAACTGAATTTGATAAACAAGCACGAACTTTCGGAGTCCAGATTCCATAAATCGTGGAATGCCCATTGCATTGGTAGGCTAATCAAATCGTGAATTCCCCATGGGTTAAAGAGTGGAATTCATGATTTTATCAGCCGCCTGACGATTTGCTTCATAAACCCACTGTCTTGTTGGTCTTGAATTTAAATGCTGCTTACCACAAACACAAAGCAATTAGATATAATTATCTCGTGCCCCTGAGCCTGGTTCCTCCCCTATCTGAATACATGTGTATTTCCTTATCCCTTATCACAATCTTATCTGGCCCTTTTAAGTCAAAGTAGGAAGACCACCTTATCTGGTAATGGTCCAGTCTCAATCACTACCTTGATTAGCATGAGAGTGGATGTGCTCACAATAAAGTCAAGGCTATATGTAAACATAACCCTATTCACTGCTCAAACAATAGATAAAGAAAAAATTGTGATCCTAAATACTTCTTGTCATCTGCTGTCACTTCAAGACATCTATCAGAAGTTTCAGATCAGTCAGAAGTAAACACAAAGAAACACAAACATTAGGCATGCCGACAAAGGTCAACTTCCATTCTGATCGCTCATAAATGGCTGGTGTCCTCTTATTATTTTCACCCATTTTAATATGAACCCTGAAGCCTAATAAGGTAGCAGGAGTTACTGCCTAACCGCCAGCAATGGCACGAGCGTGAGTGGAACCTTCAAATCTTCTGAGAAGCCAGGAATTCAGCTTTAGTTGGGAAATTTGACATGCTGGAAAGTTTAGCATCCCTGAAATGTGGCGGAAAAGTGTTAAAGGGAAAAATGCACATCTAAGAAAATCATGAATGTCAAGAGGATAGTTAAAAGAAAACCACAATTCTCCTTTTGAAGTCCATATCTGAAAAGCAGCCATTTGACTTAGGCTATCCTGTACTGGCAAGCTTTTGACACATACAGCATATATTGAGCGCTTACCTAGTAAAGACACTTCTCCTGGTCGCGGGTGAGATGCTAGGTCTGAAAAGTTACTAGCATTCCGGGAGGTATTTACATATAGGCTATCAGACATCTGAAGTTCAGGGGTTGAGGGGTCAAAGTGCACATATTTACCTCCACCGCTGGGTGTAGAGGTGGCGGGCAGTTCATCAAGGGCGGGAAGGCGACTGGATAGGATTTGTGCAGAGGCTGCTGTGGTGAGCTGGAAGAACCATGTACATACATATTTGGAATCAGCAGAAAGTCTTTCGGATAAACAGTGTGGGTTTAGCACTTTGTGCACGGCAGCCCTTTCAATCCAAAGGCCCCTCTGATGAGTCCACCAAAAACTTTGTGCGTAGTCACAATTGTGCAACACTGATACACCAGGGCAAAGTAAAACTGGGTGCAATACTGCAACCATTGTACATGAAGTCTTCAATGATGTGATGCGGAATGAAGTGTGATGTTTTCTGACTTTTCAGTGAACAAACTAACGGAAAAGTAATATGATCTTTCTTAATGGACAGTAAAACTCAATACCACCACATAATTTATAACCTCTTAGCCTGTCCTAAAACAGGAACAGCAGGAGTCAATGGCAACATTTTTGCGAGCCAAGATCAATAATAGGCTTTTAATTAATTACGCAAGTTGCTTCATCATTTATTCTACTTTATTTTCTTGTCAAAATGCCTGGTTTTTCAAAAATGATTTTAAGTTTTCCAAAAACTCTCGGCATTCTGCCATCTCTATGTAAAACTTAATTCTTCAGCTACTAGTGCTCATAATGGCATGAACTTTAAACTAGTTGTTCCTTTCATGCTGCATGTGATCCTTTTGTCACTTGTAAGATACTTTTTTTCAAAACCTCCACACAATTTATCACAGTAAGACACCTTCTAGACAGATGTATGAATGACTGATCATCATGCTCATTTCACATTTGCCTTAGGCAATTTTTGAGATTTTGAGAAATTTACCCCTCTCAACCTGCTGCTATAAGCAAAACAATGAAGCAGATGTAGGTTAGCTTGCAAAATTAGGATATAATATCGGGGCAAAACTCTACATTTGTTTTAACAGGCAAAAGAAAATAAATGCAAGATCACAACAACATAAACAACTTAAATCATCAAAAAATGACTTGTACGAATGTGGAATGAATGTGACATAATAATGAAATACCTCAACGGGTTCATCTGACGTATCACAGAATTCTTCACTCTCAGTCTCACTGTCCCCCGCTGACTCTGATTGGCTGTGTCCGAGTTTTGCCTCATTCACCTCCTCCCATTCTTCAGTGCTCCCAGCAGCTTGCTTCTCTTCATCATCATCTTCTTCATCATCATCATATTCATTCTGCTCTTCATCTTCCCGTTCTGATCCAATACCACCATTTAGACGAGCATCTTGTGAGTGATCGAAATTTGGGTAGCTGCCATTTCCTGTTTTTGGAGAGGACGAGTGGTTACCGCTAGACACAGTGTGAATGAAATGTCAAAGTTGTTAACAAGTAAGAACACCCGGCAATAACCTGTCAATCAGTGAATGATGATGAATGTTGCAGTGATGCAACTATGAAATTTAATATACTTCTTGACATTGCTGGGGTTACTAGGGTCAGCATAGCGAACGAAACATAAAGTATGACCTCAAAGGCAATAATATAACACAAGAACCAATTTCTTTACTTCAATGCTTCAATGCTTCAACATTTGAGCAAGACATTTGACCTCTGAACAGTACATGGATTAAAAGAATACCCTAATACTGTAAGCCTTCTTAACAAAGCTCTAACAACACTGTCTACAGTGAGCAATTATCTTATAACAGATCTGCTGCTTTGTGGGGAAAAAAAACATATTGTCAAATTAGGCCAATTTCACCTTTTAACACTCATGTATAAAGCCTAATGTTCTCTATCTTTCTACTTTGGTTATTTTCTAAAAGCTTTTCTAGTTTCAAAAAAAAAGCCAGTGAGGCGGGGCACAGAATTTTTTTGCGCCTCCTGTAAAATTATGATTGTAGCACATCTGGTCTTTTTGCCATAAAATAGCTGCAATAAGCTAAGGAGAAAAAAAAAAAACAACAAAATACAAGGGGGTGGGAGAGATGTGGCTAGTACCATTTGTAGTGGCATCATTGTTCCCACTGAGAACACTAGGTCTGTCTTGCCACCAGGTTGCATCCTGCTTCAGAAACTGTGTGATGTTGCTGGAGTGCTCCAAATTCTCTCCTTCATCATGCCCTGAAAACAGAGATGAGCTATACACTATCCTAGAAGGTACACACACTGCTCATTATTAAAAATGGAATACTTTCTGATTCCACAGATGCAACTAACTTGGCTGAGTAACAAATTTTATAGGTCATGGATTGCTGCCAGTAATCTACTGACTGGTTGTCGCTCATCATAGGCAGTCATAGGCATGCGTGACCTAAGTAAACAGCTCTATACATCCCAAACCCACCAAAGTGACAATGTTATCTACTATAATAAGTTCATATTTCCAAGTAAACAAATGACAGACAAAAAATAGTACAGCACGTAAACTGAGTGGTGAAGATAATCTGGAGACTAACATACCATTTTCTGTGGAACCATTCATGCGCAGTGACCCGTTAGGCTTTGGTTTGTCCATGATCTTCAAGGTATTGTGATTCTCACTGTCCTCAACCATCTCATAGAAGTTTTCCAGCTTCTGTAGGAACTCTGTGACTGCCTCTGTCTGCGGCATTGTTTCTACAATCTGTTGGCAAATTATTCATGATACGCCCAAGAGAATAAAGAGCAAAGGACATGTGTATAAATTCAGAAAGACCTCACACACTCAAATTCATGTACATAACAACAGATGATTAACACCTATCACTTATGATATCATTGCATGTGTGCAGTGAGGTCCTGAACCCTGGATAAACCCCACTGGGCAAATCTGAATATAAAAAAGAATTTAACTTTATCGTCAGGTTACCTATACTGTCTCCGACAGTCTTTTATATCCAGGGCCATATGTTTCATAGTAATCATAATTATTTTATGAAATTTTGTACATAACTATTTCTTTTTTTTTAAAGTGCTGTAAACCGTATTGTTTCATTTCTCACCCTCTCCTTAAGAAGGCATTTCAGAGAGTGATATCTTTAAATTTGCTGCCTTCCAAATTGCTGAGTAGAGGCGTTTAATGAATTCAGTCTATTTGAGTCTGCTGTGTTGGTAATGTAATTATTATGTAAAACTACAGAATGCTGTCTGGCCAAATGATCCACGTTTGTTATTTTCAAGAAAGCTTTAGCGTATCTCTTTCCTAAAGTGGAAATAAGTACACCAAGTGTACGGTGCCTCATAAATGTTCAGAGTATCGTTCTTACAGCTCAGGGGAGTATACTCAAACTTGCCATCATAACAAAATGAATTATCAGTGTCAGTGCCCCCAAATACGCGTATGATTTTATTTATAGCTCTATGCTGGCTATGAGACTCGGGCACATAATATTTTCTTACTTGTCTACACTAGAAAGTGTTGGTTAGTAAGATTAGTATGATAGTTATGAGTTACTGGTCTACGTACAAATAGTTAGTGATGAGAAAATTTGGGTTTGTAATGTTTGCTGTCCTCCTTTCGAGGGGTCCTGAGATGTGTTAACACATATATATGTAACAAGAATTACAGGCAAAAAAAAACAGTAGCACTGAAAATCAGGAAGACTGCTTATCCTGTGTGCATCTGTGCCAACTACTATTTCTTGTGAAATACTTGATACAGAACCATGAATTAAAACAGTTATTCACAATACTGTTAGTGTTAGGTAACTGCAGGCACTCTTTTATCCATGTAAAATGCAGCCCATAAACTTGCATTGATTCCAATGATAAATTAGGCACAGAAGACTTCATTAAAAAGAAACTTTTACAGGTTAATTCAAATGTAACGTTACTGTTCCTAGTGAGGATAAATTAATATTTCATTGAAAAGAAACTGCTCGTGAGGTGTTATGTAGTACAAGACATCAAAGGCTTAATGTAAACGTTTCACAAAGGTTAATGATAAGATATTACTATTATGACAAGTGAGATAGGATGTGTCTTCCTTTTGTTACATTCTGCTCCAGACAAAACATTACTCACTAGAGTCAGTAATAGTTGTGAGGAGACCAGGGTGTATCAGGTTTGAGGATAACAAGAAAACTCTTCTGAGTTTGACTGGATGCTGCCTCATCAAGAGACACAGGTGAGACATGTGCAAGATACAGAAGGAAGAAGACACAGAAGAAGAATGGAGAGGAGGGAATAAGAAGAAACGAGAGAAAGGCATTATCAGGTCAGAGAGAAGGAGCACAGGGATACCACTCACATTTCACAATATTTTCATAACTTCCTGCAGTTTCATGCAGAGTCTAGAATGTGTCATTATTTATAAGCAGTGGTTTACAAAACAAAAAGTTCTTAAAAAAATTAATTTGCATGTGCATAATTATAGATATCCAGATCAACTTCGTTTCTATAATGCAGGAAGATAATGTCTAGGGCAAACAGAAAACAAGAGACAAAAAAGAAGTAATTTTAAATTTTCATTTTTCTATGCTAGCTGTTTTTCACTGATGTATAACAAAAAAAATTTCTGACAGACACCAATATCCTGTGATTTCAGAAAATTTCTGAAGAATGGCATTCCTGGAGAGAGTGAGAAGAAAGAAAAGACAGATGGAGAGCGGAGACATGGAATGGGATGGGATAAAAAAGTGAGTAGATCAGAGAAAGGGAGACAGCGGGAGGGAGGAAGAAATAGGGATGAAATGGCTACACTGTGGGTTAGCAGATGTTATGAAGGATTAGAAATGGGCACCTTGCCAACATTAAATTACACATTGACAATGGGGTTGTGTGCTTGCTAGGTCGTATGTGTAAAGAAACCTGTACTCCAGTTCTTGCTTTGATCATAGCACAGTAAAGTTATCAAATCGCTGCCAGCCTGAAGGGCACATTTCTGATCAGTCCTCTAAATCCTTCTTTACATGGTGCCAAACAACATTACATGGCTTGTCTGTAAAGACTTTAAAACTGCTGGAATTATATGATGTACACAGACTTCCCTGTTGAAGTATTTGACATGTTCTAAATGGAGTTGCTATAACCATCATAAACATTTGTGTCAAAGCCCCTTTGTCAATGCACAGAGCTAAAGAAGTTGTATTAATCATATCTTCATACCTCTTTTGAACACTGCTTTTTTCAAGAAATGCAAAAAAAAAATACGTTGCTGTTACTTTGCTGCACGATTAACATTTCATGAAATATGTTTGAGTAGTATGTAAATGCATATGATGAGTCAGTAAATTTACTAGAATGAACTACTCTACCACATATTATTCAGGGCTTTTGATCATGGCCTGATCTCCATATCACAGCAATGACGAAGGGTATTCTACATGTAGTTACATTTTATGGTTGCATTTGAACTGAAGGTAACAATGCAATGAATAAATATTTAATATACATCTTCAGAAAACCAGATTTTTGCTATAGTCTCTTAGCTAAAACGACTTCTAATATTCCAAATGTTCCAAAAGACCCCCACTATATAATCAAAAGCCCCATAAACTGAAAGAGAAAAAGTTTTATAATCAAATATACTGTATATATATGTCTTTGCATGCAATCAGTATAAGCATAAACACAGCATCAAGAAAACTGAATGTACAGATGTTCAGAATGAAATCTCACATGAAAAGAAATGGGAATTTGATTGGGATAGTTTCCTCTATCACTCATGAATTCCATCAATGCACGGTCTGAACAGTGAGGTTACAACCTGAGGCAGGAACTTCTACAATGACTTGTAGTTGGCCATAACACCAAAGCTTGATTCAGTAATACTCTGATTTCATTTGGCTAAACATAAATTATCACTTAAGAAGTGAACATGATTAAGTCTTAAATACAACAGCTGTATCAATAAAACTTAATCATTTATTTCTCTCTCTGAAAACTGGAGAAAATTTGCTACAACTGATTTCGCCACCACAATAATGATTGCAAATGCTTTTCGTCACATGAAACAGTACTGGAAATGCAGCATTGTGGAGTTCTCTTAGAAAGATTTTTCCCCCTACGTTTGCTTTTGTGTAAACCAGTTCACTTTAAGATGCTTAAGAGTAATAAATACTGTATTAATCATCAGTGAAAAGACTATCGCTTCCATTGCAAACTGATGAATCATCGATGTTTTTCAAGGATATTGGAGCTTTTCGCAACAGGACAAGAAGATGATCTATGCATACTCATTTTCAATCCTTAAACAATTTAATATTCATAGACAACATAAATTCTTTCATAATGGCTTAAAAGGAGGAAGCAGTTAAAGATTGTAGAAGTAACGAGAAGGAAAAAACCCATGTGACATGCATAATGGAAGGCATAAGACATGCTGAAATGAGTCATTTTATGGGAATGGATCCTTCTGAGCTCAGTCTATGCGGTTTGAAAAATGTCACAGCCGCAATAAGAGCAAACATTACTAAAATTATCCACGTCCATTTGATCCATTTTGTATCCTTAATATGATAGATCTAGTGCCCTGACGAAGGACATTCAGTGATGTGCCATCTTGGAAATACTGCTTAAGTCATAATGGAAAAACAAGGTCATGGGAAGTTACCCAACTGTTTAAGAAAGTAGTGGCTGAATCTCGTACTTTCAAAGAATCTTTCTTCCATAAAAGTGACTCAAATGATTCAATCTCAATGTAAGTACGGCATTATAATGAAATATGATGCACTAATGAATGATATGAAGTGGAGAAGCATTCAACAAGACATTATTGTAAGCGGTCAAGCCAGCATGCAGTACTCTTCATAGCCAAGCCTCCTTTTCAAGACCCTACTGCGTCCCTTGCATTGGACGTTATGCAGGCCAACTGTTTCACTCAGTTCAAATCACATGGTAAACCAAATACAATGGGACCTCATGAGCTCAAATTCCAGTAAACCAGTCTATAATTTTGCATTTGTGAACAGTTAGGGTTGCCACAGAATTAGGACTGACAAGAATTTGTCTTTCACATGAAAACAGA
>JAWQUT010000289.1:467927-482893 GCA_033807755.1 Ellobium chinense | reverse complement strand
GCGGGCGTGCAGATTCTAGATATCGTCCAGGCCTTCAGAAACACCTATGGCAAATTTTCCATGATTTTTTTCATATCTTTCCATGACTACTGCAACCCTGATTGTTCCATTTTTAATGTTAGTGTTGATGATGGAAATAATGAACACAGGTTCAGGGTAAGGAGTTTGCAGATTTTTTTTTCAAAGACATGAAGTTCAATCTCATGAGACCCTAGTGTACTCTCATATTTCATGGTTTAGGTTTACGAACTGATAGACAGTTGAACTGCTCATAGATCCAACCACCAGCTGCCTTCTGCCTCCAATTTATCAGGGAGTTACCAGTATTACATAACTGTCTACACTATGAACAATAAGACTGAAAGAAAAAGAGGTACCATAGGGTTCAGTATCTTGAGCTTTTGGGGCATTCAAAATCATAACAGACATTGAATTACAGGGAAAAAAAAAAAAAAAGGACAAATAAAGTGAACAATGGAAAACTGTGACTCTGTTTTCACGCTTCATATTCTGTATTAAAATCTCTATATAGATTACCAATGAGTTTCTTAAAATGGGATTAATCAATACTGTTAACAAATTTTTGAGTGTTTGTCTTTTAAAATTCAAATGTTTGAACTATAAATAAGCTATTATAGTACTACTGTCTAGCTGGATTAAACAAAATCTGAGTTTAGACTATAGTGTGAGCACAAAACCTAACTCACTGTAATGACATAATGCTAGCATCACACTGTTACCTTCTAAGAAATCTGAGGCTGAAGCTCATGTCCAGTTTTTTTAATGTCTCATCTGACACTGAATAACTATAGATATTTATTCCAGAAAATGCTGTGGACTAAATTTCACTGCAAATGCCTATATGATACGCAGGTACCTGTTGTTTTTTCATGCAAGAAATAATAACATCATGAGTTTTATTACTGCAAGTCTTAAGCTTGGGTGGGTAGTTCATTTCTAAAGAAGGCAATTCCTAAAATTCCTGCAGTGTTGTAAGCAGTTGATATATGAAATCTGGTAAAGGATGGAAACACACCATAGGCATAGTATTTAAGGACTCATCATTTCACAGGATGCCAATCCCAAGCATGCAATTTTATCATCTACCTTAGCTATCATAAGGGCAGGAAGCACTCACTTAAAACATTTTTAGCATGCACTACTAACAGTTTCTTTATCTGTAAACTAGTCTTTCAAGATGTGTGGTTTAGAGAGATAAATGTGGGTGTGCAATAAAATTTTAATGCCAAGAAACAGGGTGTAAAATGGGATCTGGGTGGGATAGGGAAGGGTGGGAGTGAGAAGAGCTGGTAGAGGAAAATTATTTTACTTTGTATTATATTATATTCACTTGATAATTTAGCCCATTTGCTTTTGTAAGAGCAACTTTTTACTGAATAGCTGGAGATACTCTATTGATCCGAACATAGGTCGAGACATTTTGACCAATAAAACTGGAAATCCACTTAATACTGTTATATTCTAATACTGTACCTAACTTATCTTGTGCAGCATAAAATGAGTCTTTTGCAGGATGAGTGATATCCATTACTTTACATCACTGGGCTTTGTGATCTATAATATATACCTTACTGACTCACAGAGCACAGCTCCATACAGGAAAAGAAAAGGGGAAAGAAATAACAAAACCTGGAACAATAACCCCACTGATTGCAGCTGGATGCACTCGGGAGGCTTGGCAATGTTCGTACCTGCGGCGGATAGTAAGTCTCTCGCACTTGTTTGCTCACTTTTTTGAGTTCGTCGACATATGACAGCATTGCTTCCTCTCTGTCCATATTGCCTAATTTGGACCAAGCTTCCCTGAAAAGTATGCAACATGGGAACAGTTATAATTCATCTTTCATGGGGAAGGTGCTCCTTAAAAATCAAAACTGAGGTACTCTGTATACAAATCTTATGTCTTCCAACAAAAAGGCTTATACGTATGTGTTTCTGCCAAAATTACTTATTTGCATATTCATGATCTACATACTCAACTCTTATTAACTGTGAATGTACTTGATAATGTAACAGAGAGTAGACAAGAATTTTGTTGAAGCGAAGACCTATAAATATAAATGATCAAACAGATTAGAAATTCTCACCGGCAAATAATCTTAACTCTTCTCTGGCATACAACACAAGAAATTGAGAATACTGAGGGAGGAGGTTTAATATAATCAAATACAATGTTGAAGAAGTGACATTGCAAATTCCACCAATGGAATGCCACAGTTTGTCATAATATCTACTATACAAAATCTGTAAAACAGCTAAGACTATTTTTAATCCTCAAAATTTACTTATATAAACTTTCTGAGCCTCCACAGGGGCTGAAGATCACCACATATTTTGATACAAACCATTTCTTTCTGTTCACCAAGTCCCAAAACCCAGGCTTCGGTGCTGAACATGGTCCTTCTGTGGCTTGTTTGAAGTAGCTGTAAAACTTCAGCATGAGATCATGAGATGGCTGGAAAGATCCTGAAGATGAACAAAGGCTGGACTTGTCAAGAATGAGGCAGAACAGAATTAGGTCATGGCCTACACCACTTAAATAAATTATGTAGTGTTTTCACCAGTTTAATTGAGTTGGGAGAAACAATTCCCTCGTCATAAATTTGGTTATGAGGAGAATTACAGCTTGGTGCACTTTCAATAGATTTTTAGAGGGAGCTGTGAAAATTAAGGGACAAACCATGCCATCACACAATCTGTAGTGAAAACGCTGTTTGGAACAATTACGGCTCTCCCAAAATTGTCTCACATTTACTTAAACTTTCTTTTTCTTTGCAAAAACATTTACTCATCAAAATCAGGAAGTAACTGTGCTGCTTTTTTTCCACTGGTTGCATACTTAAATTATCAAGAGAAATCACATGGATCTAAACTCTCCATACTGTTAAAGTAAATGATCTGGATCTAGCCTAAAATCCCAGCAAACTGGACTTCACAAAAGTAAAGAATCCACTTGCAGCCATCAAGCCTATCCTTGTGCCTCTTGAGAATTTGGAAGAAATTCTGAATGATACTCCCACCCCTAACAGGGACTCACACCTAAAGTACAACCCAAACTCTAACCTTACCCATTATTGTCTTTATCCTAACCCTATTGGCTTACTGCCCATCAAGAAAGGATCATTCGTTGTTGAGGTAAATCCCTAATTGATAGTAATTAGTAATTCCAATGTCCATCATCAAGACAGCAGCATCAGGTGTGAGTCTCATTTGGATTTCCTCCCAAAAATTGGAAGCCATGGCAAAGTGTATATTAAAATTGTATTTTACACCCCTACCTAGCAACGAAAGTCTCATGTCAGTCATGTTGCCACAATGAGTCAGCTAGGCATCTGCAATGAATGCAACTCCTTCATGCAATGCATGAGCACATGCTCTCTTCTGAGTGTCAGCAGTAGACATATCTTGCAACATCTACAACTAAATAAGTTTACTAGACTGGGGCTCCAATGGAGGAACTGACATCTTTACTCTTTAGTCAGGGTTCTTTCTTTGTTTCTTGAATGATCAATCTAGCCTAATCTAGGCCAACACAGGAGCGTGATAGACTATGATAAGCATGAAGACTGCCCTTGTCTCGTTTGACGTGCTATGCAGAGAAATGTGCACATGCATTGGGATTTGTTGGCTTAGTCTAATATAGATCTAGACATCTATCTAACAGCGACTCCAATCTTACCATTTTTAGGTAGACCTCGAATTACTTTCACAGCAGCATCAAATTTCTCCTTTGGACTCGACGCCATATTGTTTGGGATACTCTTATTGTCACGTGACACATAATGCTATTCTAAACTTTAATACGGAAGAGCTCCGGGGGCGTCTCCTTCTGCGTTTTCCTTTCTGACCTTTCCAAATTGTGCCCAATTAATTGTGGGCCATAGTCCGTCAGAAAGGAAACTTGTGAACAGGACAAAGAGACAAAATAATTGATCTACTATTTAAAATGTTTGTATGTCAAGATGTGCTGGTAAACTTTTCCTTTAGCGGCGATGTAGACTAGTAGGCGGAAGTCCCTTACTCTAACAATGAACATATAGTTCCTAACGCTAATGCCCAACGAAACAGTATCCCTAATCTAATGCCCATAGAGACGGGATCCTTAATCTAATGCCCTTGAGACGGGATCATTCCTAATGCTCTCTTAATGGTGTCCCTGGCACTGATGCTCATTAAAATAATCGCCGCTAAAAGTAAAGAGGGCCGATATAGATGCATTGTAACGTATCAATGAGGATGATAACTTTCACACCCAAATGCAGAGGGGAAGGGTCAGGGGGTCAGGGCCCAAGGGATTCTCTAAAAAAGAACAAAAAATAAACGGGATTAAAAAGTGATATAGTAGTGAGAGGAAGAAGGGAGGGGAACTTCCATGTGATAGACTAAGTAGTGACGGTCCTGGTATTGATAACTAGATAAGTTGCGATTTCATCATCACCACCATCTTTAGACAGTGAGACTGAGAACTCACCATTCAGCCTCACGCTACCAACGAACATTTAGGGTGTGCTCTGCCGATGGTTCCCTAGCACTAGCAGAGCTGTCCTTATGAGGACCGTGGACAGGACAGGCTGCATTGGCGGATCCAGGGAGGGTTCATCGGGTATTCACGACTCCCCCCCCCCCCCCCCCNTCCCCAAACCCGAGCTTTTCCTATATTTAGTCTTTAAATAAAACTCAATTTCACCCTTCACTTATTGGTGGTTCTAAGAAGCTATCCATCCCGTAGATCCCTCTATATAATTGACATATATATATATACAGTGTATCTATATCAAGATTATGAAAGGAGGGGGTGTACTTAGACATTATGAAATGTAGAGAAGCATAATTGTTTGTCCCGAATTCAGAGAGGAGTACGAAATGTTGGGAAGCCTCCCTTGCTTTCTTTCTAGATTCGCTCTTATCATACAATCCATCCCAAAAAAAACAAAAACAAAACAGTGAATTTATCGATTTCTTTATTTACACTATGAATAGAAATGATGTCTACATCATTGCGTCCTACATGAAATGACAGCCACATAACTACGTAAGAAGTATTCTTATACAATCATCTGTATCTATAGAACTATCAAGGACGCCTACGTTTATCTATATCTACCACACATCATATCAGCAGTCACACAGATTGTCCCTGTCTGTGATGAGAGTTTATAGACAACTCCGCTTAATCACAACTTAAAGGGACAGGGGTAGTTCCTTGTTTCACGGCCTAATAAATTCACACCATTCTTTCATAAAATTTAAACTGCATAAACATAGCTGGGATGTAAGGTTATTCACTTCGCGCGCCGCTATTAGGTATTTTCAGCTCCATCACGTGACCCGGGAAATCTTGCTCACACGTTGGTTTGTTTACATGCTCTGTTCGCGTATGATTACTCGTCATTTATCAAAATATCCTAGCAATCCCTAGATCACGTGGTGTAACTGACCCGTCTGAAAATACCTCATTGCTTGTGCTGCGTGATATCAAAAGCGAGATAGGCTAGAGACGATTGGTCCAGACGCGCCATAGGTCTACATAAATCGTCTGCTAGCTTTTCTCGCTATCTGACGTCAGAATGCACTAATAATGGTGGCGTGCGGAGGGTGAAAATCCTGACATTCTAACGGTGGTTTCTCAGAAATTGTCAGATGGAAGGAAAATGTACGCGGTTTCAAGTTTTTGAAAAAAATAATGTGGATTTTTTTAGGCTGTGATGCAAATTTCTGCCCCTTTCCCTTTACTGGAAACTTCTGTTTGATGACATAATTTCAGATTACAGAATACAAGTAACATAGACCACTTTTCTCAATGCAAGTCACTCTGTGATCGCACCACCATCTAATAGCAACAACTCTCATAACCTGAGGCGTTGGGATTAAGTGGAGTAGGTAGTTAGTTGGAGCACTAAGTCAAGGACAACAAAGTGGCTAGAATAACATTGATTAAGCAAACGCTAATACGCATACTTGGTGATAAATGCACCCTCTGAACTGCAGAGGCGTAGCGGGGTATTAAACAGGTCCCAAAGAGTTATTACGCTACAGATAGCCAAAGTTAGGTCAACGTGTCTCTCCGACTACTTAAAAAGTCAGATAAAGGGACTGTCTTCCCGGTTCACAGTCGACTTTGCATTCGGACACCCGCATTAGGACGGCCACCCGAATATGATACATCAAAGAACTCTGTGCCATGCCTCCACTGAGCCATCCAGATCTCGTCTAGGATGGTCACCTATCTCCAACGGTCACACTGATGTGGCCAAAGACAGGCGATTGTAACGGGTTCTGCTGTATCATGCCATAGGCGTAAGTTCTGATAGCCATGCCCCTTTTTATTAAACCACTACTACAGTACGTATAGATTAACATGTTTGATCCCGCCTTCTTGTTTTATTCCACGCATAATGATGTTTAACGCTGAGTCGTTCCTGAAATGTTAAGTTTATTGTGTGCTTGTTGGTTCTAAATGTCAGCGTACAGAAAGCAAATTATAAACGATCTTTTTTTTTAAAATTATCTTTCTCTTGTTCTTGCTCTTCCTTTGTCTCCCTCCTCCTTTAGTCTTCCTCCTTTTCCTCCTTCAGTCTTCGTCTTAATCTTTCATGATACAGTTTGCGCTGGGGATAGGTATTGTGTCTACTTCATTGTTTTGTGTGTTTGCAGGGATGTTTCTCCGCGCATGCTTACATATAATTTTGGATTATGCATGAACTGGCGAGTGCTTACTAAGCCACAGTGGTCTCTCTATAACAGCTTTAGCATCTACAGGCAAAGGAAACATTTTTCACTCAATATTATTCTTGTCATGGCTTGCTCTCCGATAGATGTTACTGAAAGTGAGATGGGTATGAATAATCTATATTTAGTTACAACACAAGAGGCAATCCCTGCCTTGAGCCAATGAAAATGAGCTAAATATTCAAAGCAACCACGTGAGTTGATGAACGTTACTGTCTCCCTATGGATAATGATGTTAGAAAATCAAAGAAACGTTAATTCAAAATTGGACATCACAGTCTTATCAACTATCACAAACTTTTACATCTCACATACAAAACGATGATTAATCAAAATATTCTGTTTCATTGAGATCAATCATACAAATCACAGCTTGAGAAAGTTGAAACATAATTATAACCATGCTACAAAGGGAATGGACATTAATGTATAGGCTACGATTATTATAAAAGCCTACTGGCGTCCAACAACAAATGACATTGCCGAAATCTCTTGCAACCAGTCAAAATGAGGCATAAGTCGCTCTTTGGCTAAGTCAAGTTATTGATAATGACATTAAAGCAAACTGTGCGTACTTTTAATAGTTTTTAAAAAATCGTGTTATTCTGGCCCTAGACAAAGTTGTTTGAAGTGGCAGGGGGTCAGCCCATGCAGTGGAAATATAATTATTCTGAGAAAATCACGATTAAGGAACATTGCTGTATGCAATTCATCTGGTAAAATTCAAATTTATCTACAATTACGGACTATTTGCCCATAGAATCAATGTTTTTGTGTATTAAATTAATTTACTTTCGGTATTCGCAACAAACAAATATTTGAAACCGGTTGGTCATATTCACCTTTAGAGCCTGATATCTCAGTTCCCGGTTTAGTAAGATATGCCTCATTTTGACTAGTGGCAAGGCAAACACTAATATGTGGTGTTGAATAAAAGTTCTAGGTTGGTTTCACGCAACCTGTAGTTCATTCTCAGAAGGGNGGGGGGGGGGCAACTCTGTTCTCATGGAGGCCTTATAAACTTAAACAGCACTTTGACATATCCCAGATCACGAGTAAGTACTTCAGAGCAGAATAAATAAACTGAAACATTCCGCAATTCTGATCTGCACGATTATTGTGATTTTGTTTGTTTTTATCAATACCAGTGAAATCATTTTCCTTGTAGGCAGTTGTATGGGCTGGATACAATACCGCCATCTCCTCACCCCCTCCCCCTCTCTCTCTCACGAAATCATGCTTCTCTGTGTGTTCTTATGATGTGTTCATGAAATCTGCATGTACAGTTTCAGCTTATATAGGTCTTAGGCTGGACACCAAGTGCAGGCTTAACATATACAATACATCCATTTTCATCATACAGACCCACACTTGGAGCAACAAGCAACATGAATGTGTCAGGCATTTCTACTGAGCTCACTTACTTCATTCCCTCCCCTCTCTAGCTATTCGCCTGCCAAAAACAGGGTCGCAAAATGTCTAGTTCTGACAGAATTGCGTCTATCACCTATCTACAATAATACTTTTCAGTACGAGACAACATTATACTCGTACATTTACTTGCATCTTCTTCATAAACACTTTGTGAAAGTAATTCTCGTCTTAATTTTGTTATACTAAAAAAAAAAAAGAAATGACTAGATACGGATGTTTCTTTCCGCTATCTAAAGCGATGACACATTACAAAGCAATGACATTAAATTTCCACATCCCCCTACATTTAATTTTCTCCATCCCTTTAAAGTCTTTATTTTTTGTGAGCGCGGGCCATTCGAATGCATCATATAGTCTAAATCTCTCTGTCTTACCTCTCAGTTTAGACTTAAATATGACAATGTTTCATTCATAACTGCATAAACAAACCAGGAAGTAAGAAAACGAAATCCAAGAGCCACTCAAGTTACAACATATCGAGGAATCTAATGGATATAGTGATTTGAACCGTTCTCTTCCATTGGCTGGCACGATTCTCAAACTTCCGGGTTTTTTTATGAAATATGCATACACTCGACAGCTTGAGTAAATTTAATGATATAATCGGCTCAGTGGAGTAATTTCGCACTTCTTCGCACGGTGGATTAATAATAGTCATTCTCGTGTTTTTCAAATCTTCCACTACAGTTCTTGATTCAGCCATTTCTCCAAAAAAAAAAAAAGCATGCCATCGTGGTTTAGCACATTCGCACTGTTTACGAAATCTTCCTTTACTGACATATTATCGAAATGGTGGTCAACATTTTTATGTGCACCTCTTACTCCTTCCAAATCTGGAGCACATATACCAGCACACATCACTGAGCCGATCATAGACATCTTGACATGAAATGTCTATGTTCTGTCATACAAAAATTTGAAAAGTATAATCACATGACGTATACTTACTACACACGCAAAACAAAACAAACTGAAAAATTACTTCGATGAAGCTACTGGCAGATACCTGTCTCCGGACCCACCTCACACAGAAACAGGAAAATCAGACGCGGGGCTATGAAAAAGTAAGTGAGAGATTACCTCTTTCCTTAGAGTTTGTTCATGTATTCTGTCTTTTGCTAGACCTATCTCTCTCCTAACCTCTCCTTCTCTACTGATTAAAAGATATCTAACTGTGCTTTCGCGAAAAAAAAAAAATCTTGACTCTATTTGGAAGCAGTTCATAGTTTACAATACCATTTTTATTTATGTCCTTCATTGATTTTGCACTACGACTCCTTCCTTCGAATTTGTCCAAAATCGTTAGTTTGTGATTCTTCCCTTAAAATTCGGATTTGGTCTGATTGACAGTTCTTGCTGAAATTACCAAGTAGATTAACAAAACTAACTACCCTTATGTTTGGAGGTTCCTTATCTCTTAATCCCCGACCGTCGCTATGCTTTGAAAAATGTTGTTAACTTCATAAGACAGGCAATACTGATTACACCTTTGAATATAGTTTTGTTATGGCTTGTGTATTTTATAAAGATATTCAACTTTCAATCTTTTATCTCGTAATATCAGACTCTATGACTTCTATCCTTCCTTCTCTGCCCAATCCTATAGCCTTTATAGACACAGACTTTACTCAACGCTTGTCCTTAAAGGTGAGCGAGGCTCCCACAGCGGGATGCATTACATTATTCATGAGCTGTTAATACGAAACGATAAGATGATTGGTGGATTTTTATAACTACTGAGGTATCACTTCCGGTCGTCAAGGGCCGTAATCCTGGTCGTAGGTGTTCTTTGGTTGGTTCTGGTAGATGAGGGTGGGAAGGCGGGGCGCTTCAAACACGGTGATGCGATCGCCTTCATAGCCCTGGAAAAACAAAATGGGGTGAGATTTGGGATCCCAACAAAACATAAGATGAAACGGGGTCCTGAAACTAGGACTTTAAGGAGATCCTCTACCTTTTTATTCTAATTTATGCTGTTTTCCTATGGTGCGCATTGCCATTTTCTAATTCAGTACATTTTGAATGCCAAACTGCATACCAAAGTGCTAAACAGTGCGGAGTTGTTTTTTTTCCTGTTGTGGATGGTGATCTTAGATTTCACATATGTTAAGCTTCAGATGAGATTAGACATAACTGGCTCTAACAGATACTAGAGACATTACCATAGACTCGATAAAGTGGAATAAGACTCTTGAAATTGGAGATTTTAATAGATAAAGAATAAAAAGGGCAAAGATTGGGTTGCTGGTGGTAATTTGAATGAAAGAATACTGTTAGTTGCAATCCTCTTATCTGCACTTAGCCTAGCTTTTCTTTGCGTGCTGTCTCTCTCTCTCTCTCTCTCTCTCTCTCTCTCTCTCTCTCTCTCTCTCTCTCTCTCTCTCTCTCTCTCTCTCTCTCTCTCTCTCTCTATCTCACTGTCTCTCCCTCTCTCGCTTACTGGCGCAAAGAGACGCCATCACTCTCAGAATCTTTCCTTTCATAATCCATCGTGAACACTGTACTCCTTTTCTTCACTGCTATCATCCTTTCTCATTTCCAGTTATCTCATCCCTTCTCCCTCTCACTTCTTCCATACAAAACCTTCTCGGCATTCCTTACTTGGTGCATAGGGTTCTCTTCTCTCCTGTTACTGTAATCTATCTGCTGTTTACCTGTAAACGAGTGAGGATTCGCCCTTTGAAAACAGTGGAACCTTGATATTGAGTACTTATTTACTAAATAGACCTAAACAGACGTCTACCTGATTCCAAACTGACGGCGAGGCGGTGGGTGCCGACGCAGAGGTCGCGGGTTCGATTCCCACCACATGACTTTCTTTCCTTCTTTCATTTTCTCTCTGCATTTGTCTTCTTGAGCACTTCCCCCTTTATCCTATTTGACCCCCTTTACGTAGTGCTAGTGCTCCGTTTCAACCTTGTATTACACCTAAATAGACCTTCTTGTTAGGTATCCTTGTCACATGCATGGATTCATTATTACTCTGTAATTTCAAGAGTCATGTGGACCTCGATATAAATCTTATCTCAGTAACACATAATTTGTTTTCCCATCCACTAAATGCATACTTTTTGTTAAGATTCAACTATGTTAACCAGGAAGGAATGTGTAATGTATAATCTGGATCAAAGCAGATAAAACCAGCGTCTACTATCAGTTGCTTTGCTGATTGCGAAGGCATAAAAATCAATATGACGGCATTGTTAACAACGCTGCACCATTTTTTTTTAGATATTTTATTAATATTGCATTTTCTTTTAGTAGGGCCTTTGTACGTTGTGGTCGTGGTCGTCAAGTTGTAAATCTTATGTTTTATCTGTAATATTGTATTTATTCGAATTGGCTGAAGGCCTATAATAAAATTGAACTTGAACTTGAACTTGTAATATTTGCTTTCATCTATGCTCTGTAGAATGAGCTTATAAAGTAACTGTTATTGTTACAATTAATTAATATTAATAAAAATCAATCTCATGGTTGTTATTGTGTAGCATTGTTTGAAATCTGTTTAACATCTCAGTGGCCGTATGCATAATCCTTATCGTTATTTAACCCATTGCGATAACCACAGAAAAATTCCAAAACATGAGTAGTATTCACTATAGTAAATGCACTACGTAAAGAAACATAAGGGTTATGCATACGGTCAAAGATCTTCAATGAGGTCCCATGGAGCGCTTCCCTATGGTCATGTGACAAGGATAATACATCACCGTAACCAACGCACAGTTTTGCACTTTGGCGCACAAACTTCCATAACAAGTCCTAAGAGAGTTGAAGCAGAGTTGCACACCAAGATGTGCTCAATGCAAACTCATGGGAAAAAAAAAAACGGATTTTAGGAGCTTTGCCTCGAACGTATGCAACTCCTTTGCAACTCTCTTTAGACCTGACGTGAAGGACTGTTTCCCAAAATGCAAAAATCTTCATGTTCAGTCCACATTTGCCTTAGTCACTTCTTGAGGTTTTGAGAAATGTAGCATTCTGAACTCGTTGCCCTAGGCAAATTAATTAGGCAGACGTGAATTAGCTTTGGAAATGGGGATTACAACATCACAGCAAAACTTTACTTTTTTGTTAATAGTTACAAAGATGAATGGAAGATCAGAGTAGTCGAAACAAGACAAAACATCCGAAAGAAAAAAACAACAAATGATTCAGGCGAATGTAGACTGAACATGATGAAATGGTACTCTAGCTGTGGTAATGTTTTACCCTCGTCACGCGTCCAAAATGGCTCATACCCAGGAGCGCTGCACAGACTCCATTTGCGAATGTCACATTCCTGACAGATGACAGCCTTATAATCTACGGTGAGCTTTCCTTTCTTGTGCCAGTTGCCTTGCCGCTGTAATGGTTGTAATGTAGTGTCTCTCCCACTTTCGTCTTAGTCTTTCCCATTTTTTTTTTTTTTGGTGTCTATAGTACCCTTATCGTATGATGATCATACCAAATCCTTGACGTTTCGTCTCCTGCCACGTCAAAAACTGCTAACGTTTCAACAGCTTGGTCACATCCTCATTTGATTTTTTTTATCAACCCTTACCCTCTATCCCATTCCCCCCACCCCCTAACCCCTGCATTTATTCACAAAATTGATTCCCCTACTGATTTTTCAACAGCGACCTACCTCCGTTTCTGGAGCCTTGGGCCGATAACGTCGAGCCACCTTCATAAGACATGGCCCCATATTCTGAAGAAAAATTTTAAAAAATAATAAAGAAACAATGAATTAGATCAATTAAGGAAAACGTGAAGGTGCGCTGCTTAGCCCTGCACGATACTGCCTTTGTCATCTTTTAATTAACGTTTTTTTTAAATATACAAAATACTATGAAGCCCTATTGTATGCCGTGCCCGCCAACAATGAATGCATTAAACAATGCATATCTTTACTATTAGTTTTTCAATACGTCTGCTCGAAACGCATGCCCCTTTTTTGCAGTGGGCAACGTTGACAAATAATCATTCACTCAATCTTTTCATTATCAACTTAATTATCATATAACGTCAATAAATCAATAGACTGAGAATGGAAAGGCTGCACTATAATAACGTGTAGCTGGCTTTGTGCAAATTAAATTTTGGCTTACCTTGCTGCGAGTCTCCTGCCAAACGAGTGTTTGACAAGGCCCTTGCCATGCCAGATGGCACACCATGAGGAGCTAGGTGAGCGTTGTCTTCAAACAGTTCATGAGGTACTTTGCCACCGTGAGAGAAATAGCCACGACCCTGTAATTTGAAAATTTAGAAAAAAATCGGATCATGCCTTCAAAGGCCAATATTGCTGGCAGACCAAACACCACAGGATGTTTCGCAGGACCACCTTTTCCTGGCAGAACTAAGAGAAAGGTTATGGTCACTGCCAGCTGACTATGAGATAAAGGAATGAAGATGCCAATAGCACCTGGCATAAAAAATAAATATGCAATTTTAAATACTCCCTATCAAATCAGAAAACTGGCCATAGGGAATGGGGTTGGATTTGAATTTCAAAGGCTTCGATAGGTGCAAATATATGTGGAGACTCAGAATAGGTGAGGTTTAGCCATTCAAGTATAAACTTTGTGGTTGTTGCTGGGTGGGTAAAGTTACCCTGTTTACTGAGTCTGCCTAAGTTCTCAAAGTCTGATTGGTTTAGGGACATTTTTCTTTGTGTAAAAATTTGGAGGAAGAGCTAAGCAACACGTTTGGAAAGTATTTTGGCCTTGGGCCCTTGGGTAAGTTAATGAGAGATGTAAAACCTAATATAGCCAACAGTGAAAAAAACATTGGCATCTTCATACCTAAAGCTATGGGGGAGCTGCACAGACCTGCAATTGACCTTCCGGTTCATGGTTCATAACAGTGTGCTAGCATGAAAACAGAAAGTGAAGAAGAAGAAGAAGAAGAAAAAGGTCTACATCTCCTACTTTCCTTCTCCTCGCCCCAGCCCATTTACCCAAAACGCGGACTCCATTTTATCGCAGGTCGCATAGCTGAACTGAACTGCAACCTGATTTAGACAATTTACTTTTTTCCACAACGCATAATCTGCACTGATGTTTTACGGCGTGTTCACAAAAAAAAAAAAATGAGGCTTGGCCACAAGTGTCAAAGAAGTGTAAGAACTGTGTTTACATCATGAGACCTAATTCCTTTTGAAATGTTTAGGACCTTGGGTTTTTGAAATCCCAGAGGGCTGTTTTTTTTTCAGGTCAAGGTCACGGTTGGCAACACAGGGCAGTGCAGCATACTGATTGGTAGGACGCAGTAGGAAAACAATGGAATGTCTAATCAGTGGTTGGCCGGTGGTCACGCGCCACAGGCATGCATGACCTTTGTAAACATCTCTATATTATGGTTTTCGACGATGCCATAAAATCGGCTTAAAATTCTGAACAATACAGCCCCAATATGAGCATGTAAACTTAATTTTTGGAATTTAACCTTCCAGTCAAAAAATATAAAGACTGAAAATAAACTTCCCATTTTATTCATACCTCTTATCGCAACAAATTCCTGACTTCCGATCAGCTGCGATTATACGAAAGTTGATTGTAACATTAAAACATGATTTTATACAATGACTCTCGAGTTTTCTTCGTTATCTTTGCACGCTACTCCTCCCTTCATTCTTCATGGCAACATATGGGGGAGGTGGGAGGAAGAGGGGGCGCGGGGTAGTGACGATGGACCTGATGTAACTCACCTGTAAGAAGTAGTTGGTACCCAAATAAGCAGCCATTACAATGATGCAGGTAACTAGGTAACTCTATAGACACGAAAGAAACATATTGTGG
>JAWQUT010000289.1:435599-462760 GCA_033807755.1 Ellobium chinense | reverse complement strand
AGGTTCTATAGCAATGCAAAAATAACAAAAAAAAAGGCAAAGCGCGTGTATCTTTGCAGCTGCAATTATCTTGGCCAGAATTCAGTGGCGCATTTCATTTCTGTTTTCCTTACCATGTCAACATGGGCTTTGATCTCATAAACAACATGGCGCCTTTGTTCAAAAATGGCGTAAGTTTAATTCCGGCCATTTTCGAAACACAGTGATGGTATCCATCTTTTTTATTGTGATCTATTTCTAGTCTTACACTGATACAACTACAATACTTCTACTATTACTTCTACTACTACTACTACTCCACTAGTACTACAGTTGATGATGGCTATTACTATATTTCTATAACTACTACTACTACCAGCACCACCACCACAACCACCACTACCACGACTCCTTGTAAATTACCACTGCTACTGCTGCCACCGCTATTGTTCCTAGATCCAACTTCACCTACACCAGCGTCTTATATTGCTGCAACTACTGCAATGTGCCATTAGAATCACCTTTACAAATGATATTCAATCACTAAAGACAACTTACCATATTTTACTATAAAACTGCCTGTTAGAAAGTAAGCCAACAACTCCGAGATGTGATTTATGACCGAAGCCACACCAAACAGCGTCGGTGATCCTCCTAGATCTTGCAGATGCCAGAAGAGGAAGGTGAAAATGATGCCGATGCCAAACCCCATGAACCAGGAAATAAACAGGACCGAAATGTACTGTGGAGGAATATTGAAATATATATATATATATATATATCTGCGGCTAAAAATGACCAAAGTAAAATACACTTACAAAAGAAAATCAACTTTTAACTCATTCAGGATTCGAACAGAATTCCTGAACTCCTCTTCTGTTTAATGTGAGAGTAAAGCTAAGGGCTAAAACTATTTGAAAAATGAATGGGACGCATCGTTTCACATGATTACTAAAGTCATAAATTGGTGGAGTGTGCAATTAAGAGGTGTATATGGCTTCATGTCCAACTATAGATTTATCCATTTAGCGAAACAGGAATCCACTTAATACCTGATAGGTAGCGAGCAATTTCACCACTGCAATCCACTTGCCGAAGAAGGGCTGATCGGAGTAACTNGTAAAATATAATTACAAAAGAAAATCAACTTTTAACTCATTCAGGATTCGAACAGAATTCCTGAACTCGTCTTCTGTTTAATTTGAGAGTAATGCTAAGTGCTAAAACTATTTGAAAGATGAATGGGAAACATCGTTCCACATGATTTCTCAAGTCATAAAATGGTGGAGTGTGCAATCGTTTGAACGCTTTGACGAGGTTGATATGTCTTCCTGACCAACTACAGATTTATCAGTTAAGCGAAACAAGAGAACACTTAGTACCTGATAGGTAGCGAGCAATTTCACCACTGCAATCCACTTGCCGAAGAAGGGCTGATCGGAGTAACTGGCCTCGGCACTGCCGAAAGGTATTGCACCGGTCACACCTCCAAATCCACGGCCGGCCTGCAAAGGAAACAGCAAACTTCTTACAATTCAAAAAAGCAACACGGAGAATACTGCCCCTAAGTCCAGTTAATGTGTAACAGAGTAAAGACTGAAATCAAGCGAAAATGGACACAGCAGTTGCGGGTAGAATGCAATGGAGTATGCAGAGTTTTGATTTCTGTATATGTATATTTTGTGATTTATAGAAGTGTACTGTGCTGAAATGTCCGTGAAAAGGCCCACTAAAGGAGCCAGTCTTGAATCTTGAACTTGTGTTCTGAAAAATGTAGTTCCACAGAGAAACGCTGCAGTGTCACTGATTTCATGTCAATGGCCTGCTGCCTCTAGATATTCCGCGTTGATATTGGGAATAACTTGGATTCGATCTCATTAGCTCTAGGCTTTTCCTGGACTCCAAACTCGGTGCTGCAGTTAATAATTTATACAGTGGTATGATTTATTTTGCCCTGCACGCCCCCTTCCCCATCCTCATCCTCTCCAAGCATCATTTTCCCGATGACGCACCAAGATGGCGCCCATGAACCTGCACGTCCCCTTCCCCATCCTCATCCTCTCCAAGCATCATTTTCCCGATGACGCACGAAAATGGCGTCCATGAACCTGCACGCCCCCTTCCCCATCCTCATCAAGCATCATTTTCCCGATGACGCACCAAGATGGCGCCCATGAACCTGCACGCCCCCTTCCTCATCCTCATCTCTCCAAGCATCATTTTCCCGATGACGCACCAAGATGGGGCCCATGAACCTGCACGCCCCCTTCCTCATCCTCATCCTCTCCAAGCATCATTTTCCCGATGACGCACCAAGATGGGGCCCATGAACCTGCACGTCCCCTTCCTCATCCTCATCCTCTCCAAGCATCATTTTCCCAATGACGCACCAAGATGGCGCTCATGACAAACAGCAAAAAACACATTTCCAGACTGATGTATATTCCCAGATTAATCTTAACTCTACCATCACGATGCATGCAAAGTTCCCAAAGTAACGTACTGTCACGCTCATACCACATTTGCCTTTTTAATGATTTGAGTTGTTTATAATACTATGATCTTCCCTTTATCTTCTCTCTCCCTATTAAAACAAATGTAAAGTTTTGACCCGCTAATATATCCCAATTTTACAAGCTTAACCACATCTGCCTCACTGTTTTGCTTTGAGCAACAGGTTGAAAGCGCTAAATTTCTCAAAACGTCAAAAAATGACAGACAAATATGGAACGGAGCATAACGAAATGACAAAGCCAAAGACATGCATTGTCTCTCCTGAAAAAAAGGTTATTTTCAGATGCGCTTCTGTCTGGCATATTATCGTTATGAAACGCCCACACGCTCATACAATGAGCACACTGTTGTATGTACTCACTTTAGCACCGGGTGCCTTCAATGCATCTGTCACCATGTCGCTGCCTACGCCTGGGTTAATCTTCAGATTGGAGGCTGTGGGGAAAAGATTGCTTGCAAGGGCTTATCTGAGTTAAACTAAGGTTTAGCATACACTTCTAGATACTAGGATAATGATCACGAATAATGATGATCTGATGATAACGACGATGATGATGTTTCATGCCACAGTTTTGAAAGTTTATTATATTTTTGAAAATGATGATGATGATGTTGATGACCTGACTTTTAATTCACCTACCTGTGCATTTTTTCAAACCTGTTCATCTTCCCTTAATGTGGCTGCATTTACTAAGTTTCCATTCACTCGTTTATTTCTACTGTAAAGGGCTCTGTTGAAACGTGTAAATTGATATACCTTGGATAAAGTATCGAAATTAAATTATTCTGTTTCGAATCCCGGTATTTAATACCAGACAGGCACATCGATACTTTCTACACATATTGATACTTATGATACTTCCGATACCTTAAACGTTTTTAATACTTGAGATACTTCCGATAGTTTGGATAGTTTTAATTATCCCGATACTTTCAATATTTCTAATACTTTCGATGCTTAATCAAAATTCCCGTTCCCGATTTTCGAAACCATTGACACAAAAATGGTCTACCCATCACTATTCTTTAAGGACGCAGCCCTATCCAAAAACTCACTTTGTTGACTCTCCAAGTCTTCATAACCACCTCCGCCTCCTCCCCCTCCTCCTCCTTTCTTCGGAGGGAAGTCCTCATCATCCGAATACTCTTCCACCAGCCTCTCTCTGTCTATCTTCTTGTGACCCGCGATGACCTTTTTGACCTTGTCCTTGACCTTTTCTGGAATCTCCGACAGCTTAAGGTCACGGCTGTGATGATCAAAGCGGAACTGAAAATAATAATAATAATAATGCGGTTTAGAGGTCTCATATTCAGGCTAATGCCCGCTCATGCGACTTCACACTAATATTACCCCAGCAGGCCTGATCACTCTATGACTTTCTCGACTCCCTGGGGAGCAGACAGTGCAGCTGCCATTTACAGGTGCTGATCCCTAGCATTCTGACAATATCTTCCACTACGGAAGAAAGTTAAACAAGTTTTAGTCTGTACCGAAAATATCAGAAAGGACTAATTCCAGCGTACTGTTTTTTGCCAAAAATGACTGAGTAATTTGAAGAGTCTATCTTTCATTGTGTCTCTTTCCAATATTTCTAGACAGACATACACACGCACAGGTACGCCCACACACAGACTTACATAGACAACACACATACGTACCACCACCACACATCCCCACACCTCCACACCCACACCAACACACACTATCCCCTCACCCCCCTCCCCGTACACACACACACACACACACACACACACACATAGGCAAGGGATGGACGGACGGACCGACGGACAGACGGACGGACAGACAGACAGACAGACAGACAGACAGACAGCAGACAGACAGACAGACAGACAGACAGACAGACAGACAGACAGAGAGACAGACAGACAGGCGGGCGATAGGGAAGCAGGCAGGCGATCAGAGTCAGACATATAGGAAGCCAAGCAGGCAGATAGGTAGGCAGGAAGCTATGCAGGCAAGCAGGAAGGTAGGCAGATAGATAGCTTGGTGGATAGGTAGGCACTATACCTGCATGGCCGCCAGAAAAGCACAGCTCATGAGCACTGAGAAGACAGCGAAGCAGACTGTGTAGTTTTTCTCCCTGTCGTGCACCTCACCACATGGGTGATCGGGGAAGGTGGTCGAGTGGTCCAGAGCCATACCCACGAAGAACATGGCCAAACCCCAGCCTGTTGAGTGATTGATTTATTGGTTGGTTGGTTGGTTGGTTGGTTAGTTGGGTGGGTGGGTGTTTTGATTGACTGATTGATTGATTGATTGTGACGGACACAATGAGAGGACGGAATAAATGAGATGCAGGGATTGGGNGGGGGGGGGGGGGTAGAATGGATGGATGTATGGACGGACGGATGGGTGGACGGACGAATGCATAAAGGACGGAAGGATGGATGGATGCATGGACGGACGGATGGACGGACAAACAGCCAGACGGATGGATGGATGGATGGATGGATGGATGGATGGATGGATGGATGGATGGATGAATGAACGAGTGGATGGCCGGACGAATGGACGAATGGTCGGAAGGATGGATAAATGGACGGAAAAGGGAAGGAATGATGGAATAAATACAAACCCAGCGATCCAAACATCCTCTGTCGCCCATAATTCTGCGTGTCCTCCCCAAGGAATGAGAGAGTGACAGAATCGGCGAATGTAATGGCTGGTGCACTGAAGAACTCTCCAATAATGACAAGAAGGAGGAGGATAAAAAACGCCTGCTGCACCTCGTCCTCCTGTGAAATGGAAAAAAATCAAATTTCATCACCACTGGGACAACTCGACACCCGAATGTATCGCGTGAATGTAAATAATAATAATAATAATATATTGCATCTGTTTTGTACAAGAACTGATAAAACCTGAAATTGGAAATTGAACTGCACCGTATTGCGCCTGAACCTTCCCAGAAGGGACCTGAGCACTGTACAAAATGATTTGAAAGCCTCTACATGTGCCCATGCATACAAACATATCCATGGACACAATTACTGCATATGCATATACCATATCTACATGATATACAGTTGACATGTATGTTAGCTAGGGCCGTTCTGCGTGCTGCTGTAATACACGGAGCTGACAGTGATATGCACATGACTGATGAAGGGTACATTGCCGTTACCGATGCCAATCTTATGAAAGTGGTGGTGATGGTGGTGGTGGCGATGATGTGGAGACGGACGAGGAGGAGGAGGAGGAGGTTACAGTAAGAAAAAGCTGTCATAATCTTACTTAATTTTACTATCACATAGGTTTGGTTTCGTTGTGAATTGTAATTATCCAGATGATGATGATCTTGATGATAATAATGATGATGATCTTGATGATAATAAATTCATTATACATTTTTCAAATAGTTTTGTGTCATTCGGCAGAAGAAAATTTAGTTTTATTGATGATAATGATGATGATGATGATGATGATGATGATGATGATGACAGATTTCATTTCGTATTTAATTAAGCTGATGAAGGATCACTTTTTAGATCGGAAAATTCGGAATTATTTTATATCATTATATCAGTGCAGTTTAAATTTTAAATATATTATTATTAAAGTATATTCCTTAATTTTTCGCTGGCACGGACAGAACTATTTAATTTTTTTTTAAGCCTGTGCTCCAAATGATGATGATGATAATATTCATTTCGTATTTAAGCTAATGAAAGATCACATTTTAGATCCGTAAATTCGGAATTATTTTACAGCATTATATCACTGTATTTTAAATTTTAAAAATTAAAGTATATTTCTTAATTTTTCGCTGGCACGGACAGAACTCTCGATTTGTTTTTTTTTAAAACCTGTGTTCCAAATGAAAATGATGATGATGATGATGATGATGATGATGATGACGATGAAGTTACCAGTGCAATGTATCCGGTGATATAGTTACGCTTGAAATTTTTTTCGGGCTGGAGATTTGCCTTTGTATTTAAGATTTTCATATTTTTTGTATCTGAAAGTTGATACTTACCTCTAGTCTGTTTCTCCATTTTTTAATTCAGAAATGATTTTGTTACTTTTGATGATGACGATGATGATGATGTTGTTGAATGATGATGATGATGATGATATTGATGATAATGATGATGGTTTTGCAAATAATGATGATAATGATGATGATAGTGATAATGATGACACATACTGCATTTTGAAATTATCGTCTATTTCAAAAGGATGATGATGATGATGATGATGATGATGATGATGATGATACTGATGAGGATGATGATGATGATGGTGATTGCGTCATATCCTTTGTGGAGAGCAACATTATTGTGTCCAAATGTCTTGTAATCTTGCAAGTTACTCTATTTTTCCTCGTTTATATTACCTCATCATGGTGATTTATTTCCTTCAATTTGCGCAGTGGGGGACACCTCAAAAATTTATAAACGTCTCTACAATAACGATAATTTCTCATTTCAGGAGGCCATTTTTAGTGTGAGATGTCTTCCCTTAACCCAGACATAAGATGACTACAAAGAATTCCATATCTCACGTCAACAAAACTACGTCACTTCATGCATATATAGAAAATTATTTCATCAAAACGCGCAATATTCAATTTGTCAAGAGAGACTACCCACATCTGAAGTGTTTTTTAACACACACCAACAGGCAATAGTTTGTAACAACTTGCCAATGTAATGTATATTTTTACTGGGAATATCCGATTTTTTTCATACATTTAAGAGAAGCTAATTAGCCTAAATGTACACACTGTTTACACTGATAGTGATAGAGTCTAGTCACCGGATGCTGTAGTATTCATGAATAGCATTGCTCATTTCCAATGACAAAAAAACCTGAGGAGCTGAAAAATTTACTTCTAAATCTAGCTATATTTATAACAATGTTTTGGTGGGTTTTTTTTAATAATTATAATATTCCTAGATGAGAAAGGGAATCATCAGAGTGCTTCTGTTTGACAGACTCGTCCCAGCCTCGGAAAAGATCGAAACACATAGCCCTCAGCGCAGCCTTGCAATGCGTGTTTCGGTATAAACCTCGGCTGGGATCGATCTATCAAACAAAAACAGGTTTCAAGATGACGATATCAAGGACAAGGTGTCGGTGCACCAACCTTATAGACAATTGTGGAATGCTGAGAGAAGATCATTCCGCGTATATCCGAAGCGTTGGCATTGGCGATTTTGTTGGGATCGACTTTGAAAGGACTGCGTCGATACCGACTGCGATGGTATAGGGGCGTGATGTCGTCCGGAAGCAGTATGGCGCCGTTGTCCAGAGCTATGGTGTACGCATGGCTGGATAGAGAATGGCCGGAAGTGGCGGCCGAGGACGAGATTCCCACGGTTTGCTTTTTGTTGCTGTTGGTCTTTGAGGGATTGTACATTGTCTCTGGACCTATGAAGAAATACGGAACTTCTTCAGATTCGAAGTCTAAGCCGAGGTGATGTCCCCTGTTCAAGCCGTTGATTTTGGCGTGAAAGAAGTGAAGACCGTCGGGGCGATCATATCCCATAGTGCTCAGGATGGGGGCGGTACCCGTGCCTACGTCACGACGTCTCCGCGACCCTATGGGGACTTCTAGCACATGATGAGTACCGTTGTGCTTCAGACATTTGTGAGCAGGTGGTTTGACAAAAGCAATGGCCAAGGTGAAGACAATCCAGCACAGAAGTGAAAATAGGAGCATCTCTTTGCCTCGTCGCCATTTATCAGCCAGACCTCCCCAAAATGGCGCACTGAGAAATTCAATGAAGGGCCGGAAGCCGATGAGAACACCGCTCTGGGAGGCGTTCATGCCAAGTTGCTTAAAGTAGATAGCCAGAAGAGGGAATAGAGAACCAAAGGCGCCGAAGAAAAAGAAATAGAACAGTTTGCAGAAGAGGAGGTCCTTGTTCACCACAGTGAACATCGAATCGATGAAGTCCCTGCTGAAGGGATGTGAGGATTTCGACTGCTGCTTTTGTCCAAAGTTCTGTCCATTGCCTGATTGCTGGAATGGTTCGTTGTCGAAATTGCTAGCCTTGACATTGTGAAATGGATCAAATTCCGATTCCGGACGGCTCTGTCCTTCGTACGTGTCCGCCATCTTGTAAAAGTATCTCACCCACTGGTTAAGAAGTTCAGTTTAGACTAAGAGGTGGCTCAAACTTTAGAAACGCAGTAATACAGTTAGTGTCGGCACAGGAGATTACCGTACGTCCCCGGTGGGACTAGAGGGTGCTGTAGAATCCACATCTTGCAGATCTGAAGAGTGAAAAAAGGAAAGAATACATATAACTGTGTAAATATGCAAACATAGAAATAACTAAATCTGAAGATGGAAGCTGAATGTACTGTTTCTGTATCTCCGTTTGCTTTAACTTTAATTTTTATCCTGGGTCTTTAGTGTGTGTGGCGGGGAAGGGGGGCGTGTATTATTATGAAAAAGCGGTTATCTCATTGAGAAGCAGAAATCATTGGCTAGCTCAATTAGGGATACAGCTTATCCCGATTAACTGCAACCTACCCTAATTCACAATATTATTATTCTTTTACCAGACTGCAGAACACTCTATAATCAGAACTCCTCCTAACTGCAAAGTTCTCGTGTTCCAAGGAAGTAGTGATTAAGCGGGATCAATAGCACTATGTCAGTCTGTTTATATATGAAGTGTTTACTTGTGTTCTGTCTCGTTAAAGCTGTCGATATTCACCCAATCTTAACGTGCAGCACTCCTGTATATTTCACTGGAAATAAATCAGATAGATGCGTTTTACACAAGACAAATGACATGTCACTGATTTTTACAAGGTTCACATCCACCGATAATCGGTGGCATTTTACCGTTTCATCGAGAGAAAAATCGGCTGGAAGAAGCCGGCCAGTTTGGGATATCGTTTTAGATTTTTTAAAAAAACAGACCGGATCTAAAAAAAATATCACAGATCTGCATGTTTATTCGCGGCTTTGCCGGTTAGTCCGGTTCAGAATCTGATTTCAGCGTCTTCGGAAATTCCTAGCGAGAACACATGATTATTATTATTAAAAAATGGCTTTTTACAAATCAACGGAAATTTTCGTTGTTGTACTCGCCCAACGCGTCCATGCAATTTGTCCAATGAATGTTGATGCAAGCGTTCACTGTAACTCTTTCGATCCCCATCTTGGGAGTTTGCCTTTAAGATGAGCAGCCGCGACCCAATGTGTCTATGCTGGCACGGCGCCCGTTATACGCTCAGCTTAGCGCTGCGGGATTGGATTGAGCTTTAGCTGTCTTGCACCTCCTCTGGCTTCTGAAGCTTGGGTGCTGGAGAAGGGTTATCAATAATGTTGACAAGTACGGGCCAGCCTTGATGCTTTGGCCTCTCGTAAAGTGGTGTATGTGCAAATGAATAGCAAGATCTAATGAAATCGAAGACTGTCTCAATAATGCTACAGCGGAGAATATTCAAATTTAAAAATAAAAATGGCGGTTATCACGTTCAATTCTTGATGATGTGAAGTTGAGGACAACACATTCGAATTTAGAATATATTATTTTCATGATGTGACTAATAACACTAGTAATCCTGTTTCATCATACCAATCGTTATGACATACAATTCATGATTTAAAAGGAAATATAACAAGGCTTATTTGTAATAATGTTGGTGTTTTACATATTTCAAGTCAACAATCTCCAGGTCTTTCATACAATCAGCTCTAAGTATCCGGTCCATTACAAACCAATTATGTTAACCAGGATCCATATGGGACCAAACATGATTCTTCCCCCTTATTATCTGAGAGTGTGCTGGCGTGCATGGTATCTGATATGTTCGTCTCAGCCATACATCCACTTAACGCAAGAACTCTTCCATTGCACATAAGGATGCAGCAATTAGAATGTCTGAAGAGACATGGTCAGAGAGCTTTTAGAACTTTTACTGTCGGAGTTGGTTAAAGCTAATTCCGTGGAATCTCATACCGTGCAAAGAAAGTTTTCGGCAAGACACCTGATCCGCCCTTTTGGTGTGTGTATGTGCTGGGGAGGGAAGAATTGTTTTGTTGTCTTTTTTAATCATCTGTATGGTGGTGTTATAGTAGATATTCTTCCCTATATTCACTGCTTCAGCTGCTGCTGCTGCTGATCCTGATGATGGTGGTGATGATGGTAGTGGTCATGGTGAAAGGGATGTAAGTATCTTGCACTGAGAATGATTCGAATGTAAATTTTGCTTTGGCAATGAGTGGTTAGAGTATTTCAATATTCTCTCTCTCTCTCTCTCTCTCTCTCTCTCTCTNCTCTCTCTCTCTCTCTCTCTCTCTCTCTCTCTCTCTCTCTCTCTCTCTCTCTCTCTCTCTCCCCCCCTCTCCCTCCCTTATGTTAGCCAGCAGTCCTATCACGAAAAATCGATGAGCGGATGTACATACTTGGTTTTGTCGTGAATGATCATGTGTAAGAAAGATCGTCCTTGCCTTAAAAGGATGAACTGCTGGATTGGACATGCACAGAAGCAATCAAGCGACTTCATTGCTGAGGAGAAGACTCCACTGAAAAGGGAGAGACAGACAGACAGAGAAAGACTATGGAGTGAAGAAAGCGAGGAGAGGATTGACGTGAAAATGGGTTACGGTTGGTAGGCTGAGAGAGTGGCAGAGAACGGCAGGCGAAATAGTCATTACACCTCACGACAAGGGATATTACAGTTAATTGAGAGCTTGTGCATTAACGATGGGATCTCTAAGAATTGCATTGACTCTGCATGGTGAACGCTACTACTAAGAATGCATTGAGCACCAAGCGCTAATGTCATTTTTAAGATGGTAAGCGATACCATTGTTAATGCCTACGCTCTCCAAAGATGCAATCACAATGACCACAGTTGGCGGCTCCTGCTAGTGCTACTAATTAATAACTAATAATTTAAAGCATCAGCAATATATGCTACAATAACGACAACAGCATAACAGTAATCAGAGATAACTAAAACAAACAGAAAATTAGCATGATTCGATATGGCCGACATCAGTCCCAATACGACCTTTGCGGTTCCTTAGTAAGTATTTGAGCGCTTGCGCAGTAACGATGAGATCTCTTGCCACTGTAAGAATTACATGTGTGCTTTGGTGCTGAATGCATCCTTAGTTAGCGTTTATTTCGTACGATGGTAAGAGATCTCGTCGTTAATGCGCAAGCTCTCAATTCTTCCTGAAACTTCCGCCACCGATGACGTCAGAGATAATCATTTTCAACGCAAGCTTACGAGTGCTAAAGATCACGGTCAATAAAGCAGGCCATTATTTTCTGGTCTTTTATACGCTGTCAGTATTAATGCCATTTTGTTGTAAATCAATGGAGTTACTTAGAAATGTCACTCTTTAATTTAGAATAACATTCTGGTGAATATGCCACGTTATCGAGTGGAAGTAATGTGAGGGATCTTTCTTGCGCTCTTAAGGTTGCAGACTCTTAATTGGATGAATATAGGGTTAAGCATATGCCTAAGGAAGATAGTACACAGAATGGGCCCAAGATTTGTGAACCTACCTGCGAATTAGTAAGCGTTCTCTCCTGATTTTGTAAACTAAACCTAAAGTTTGGGTCGTTCATTTCGGTTTTGGTGTGGCCTTCGGTGAGGAGCACTCGTCGTCTAGGAAACTAGTTAGCTTGTTTACGCCTTTCGATGTATCGGCTCGTAGCTCGAAAACAAAATGAAAGACCTATATTTTAAACATCATTTTTAATAGGCTGATGGAATACTGCAAACTATTAACTTAGAGAGTGTGGAATTTCTTGTAAGTGACCATAGAGAAAACAATTTATTGGCTCACAGGGTCAACTTGGATTAGGCCTCTGTAACCTTAAATGACTCTTGTTTCTTAATATAGTTTGACGCCAAGATACTTGAGCGGTCCTCCGTACATTCTACAAGATATACAGAAAGAGGGGTAAAAAATGCATTAATGGATCAGGAAGTAGGAGCACACTTAGAACAGAACCACCTTGCCCTGCGGGATGTTAAATGCAGCCAAGTCTATTAGAAGTAAGAGTACACCTTATAGGATATAACCAATTTAGAACCACTTAATTAATTTCGAGGAATATAAATGACTGATGCGATGGGAATCTCTTACCATTGTAAGAATTGCATTACTGCATAGGTGCTGAAAGCATCTTTAGTAGGTCAATATGCAGAGTTAATGTAATTCTTACGAGGATACGAGACCCCATCGTTAATGCGCAAGTTCTCCGGCGTCTTTTATTGACTGACACATCTCTTACATCCCGGTTGTTTAGGGACACAACTTCCGAGACGCGACCACAAATCGACGCAGAACATACAGGGAAATCTGAGTGGCTCAAGCGATTTGTAGCATTCGCTTTCACTGGCTGATACAATTGTCTTACTTCCGGGTTTATTTATAAATTAACAATGGAGCTGGGCTCGAAAATAATTGGCTTCAGCTCTAATGCTGAATCAAAGATCCTCAAACTTTGACGACTGGCGTTCCAAGATCACTGAATAATGTGGCCCGTCAGCCCTCTTTCATGGCATTATTTTGTTCTCCTTACTTCGTATTTGCCGGACTTTGCTGCATGTGACTTCTTCCAGTTTCCAAAGACTAACATTTGGCCGTGAAGCAGCTTGGCTCAGTGGTTACCGCGTTGGACTCAAGATTAAAAGATCGTGAGTTTGTTTCCCGACCACAGTTATGTTGTATGATAATGTGCCTTGTGAAAGCATTTCCACAATCTCCTGTGTCTTCCCATCTGTACAATGGATACCTGGTTATAGTCAGTAGAGGATGCTGTCAGAATGCTAGTTATCAGCACTTGTAAATAGCAGTTGTACTGTGCTGAGAAACTCCTAGAGTGATCAGGCGTGCTGGGGAATAATAGTGTAAGATCATGTCAGCGGGCATCAGCCTGGATACAAAGACTTATAAACCCTATTATTAGGTAAAATCGATTTGAAATTACAGAAGATGATGTCTGACAAACTGACACATAAAGACGTCCGTAGTGTTTATTGACTGAACAGCGTCATTTGAATCATTTGGCTGACTCGCAAGTACATTACTTTGAATTGATGTAACACCTTCAGTAAACCTACAAGCTTTTATAGCCACAGTCCAAGAACTTTCGGATCGCACCTCGTACATCCAGCTGAAGCTCAGTACCAGCAAGACGCCCACACAAACTATCTCAACTACTGCATTCTGTTTTCTATTGGTGGGCGCAAGACACAGAGGTATCACTGTCAGACTGTGGCGTTATCGATCCCGAGCGCCCGTCCCAAGCTTTACATAAAGCAAATTAGTCGATATGCGCAACCTAGACTCGGCTCGTGTCTTAGGACGGCAGTTTCTGATTTCCAAATTAACGACTGACTTGCTAAGTACAGCCTGTACAGGGGTTGGTGATAATAATATTGTTCTGTTGTGTTCAAACCGATTCCTGTCTTGTTCGCTGTCAATAATTTGCCGTGTTGCTGAGACTTCTGTCTTGGCGATACGATGTATTTGAGTATTATATTTTTGAGTATTTGAGTATTATAAGTGACTTGAAATATAATGATACTTGTTATAACTCTAGACAATGTCCTGCGTATCCCTTTTGGCTGTTAACAGTAGAAGTAAAAGTGGTAGTGCTAGTAGTTGTAGTAGTAGTAGTTGTAGTAGTAGTAGTGAAAGAAAGATAATAGTGATAGTGCTAGTAGTAGTAGTAGTGTTTGTAGTAGTAATAGTGGTATTTGGTAGTAGTGATGGTAGTGGTGGTCGTAGTAGTAGTAGTAGTAGCAGTAGCAGTAGTTGTAGTAGACGGTTACAGTAGTGATGATAATATTAGTAATAGTTGTTGTTGTTGCTGCTGCTGCTGCTGCTACTGTCATTGTTATTGTTTTTGGTGTTGTTGTTGGTGTTGTTGTTCTTTTTCTTGTTCTTGTTCTTGTCGTAGCTGCTGCTGCTGCCTGTCTGCTGTTGTTGACGTTCTAATGGTGTTGACATTATAGCTGTTGATAACAGTGTCATCGTCATAGTTTTGTTGTCGTTGCAGTTGCTGCTGGTGGTAGAGATTATTATGATGGTGCAGTATCAACTGCTGCAGTGTGCAAAGCCAGTAAAACTATCGACTATGAACTTTTACACGAAGATGACATTCAACAAATGAGTCTGTTGACACACCCAGCCTATTCTCTCCTCGTGTCTTGAGCCCCACCTTATCGTTTCCAATTAACCGATATTCGCTAATGATTGTGCTCAGATTGGCACAAGCTGAACTATACCTCCTCAGCAAAAACAATAATACTTTCTTATAACTGAAATAGGACATCAGTGATTCATTCTGTTGACTTGTATGACTAGTTTGGTGAGATCCTACCCAAAACTCATCTAAAACAGCTATCTGTCCGATCAACAAAGACCTGGTACTAAAGGTCCGCCGCCGCTGACCAAGGAGAGATCAGTTAAAGTACTGTATTGTTGGTAGCAATGACCCCCAAGAGACCAGTCACGCAAGAAACACGGAGGTAGCTGAGCAAATCCACCGAACGATGGTACAATTTTATATACATAATTTATTTATTTAAATACATCCGCAAAAGTTGTAAAACTCCTTCTTAATATTACTCGGCACAATTACTGGACACATAAAGGAAGCATACCAAGCAGAGCTCAAAAATGACCCCCCAAAAAAACCCAACATAGTTTGTTTATAGACCATCTAGTCTATATTTATATTAGTCTATTGCGAGTACCTAACTCACAACTAAATTGACAACAAACCCACCCACCATCAGCTACTCACAAGAGCTTCGACGATAATATGGATTTCTGTTATAGTATATCAGCCGCTGAGCATTTCAAGAAGGTTGCCTGAATAGGCCTATCCTGTTACCTTTGAAAGTTGGATCAAATTAAAGATGGTCCGTTGTTGTTTTGTTGTTTTGGTTTTTTTTGTGTTGGTCAAAGCCAGGTAAACACTGCGCATGAGAGATCAATGGAGATTGAGGGGATAGAGTGAATGAATAAAAAGAGAGAGAAAGAGAGAGAGAGAGAGAGAGAGAGAGAGAGAGACGAGGAAGTTATGAAAAATGAGACTAAAAGAGGAAAAAGCGAAGAAAATGCAAAACAGGAAGAATTAGAAAAGAAAAAGAAGGGGAGAAGAAATGCCCGAGTAAAGAAAGAAACAAACAAACAAACAAAAAGGAAGAATGAAAGAAACAAACAAACAAAAAGAAAGAAAGAAAGAAAGAAAGAAAGAAAGAAAGAAAGAAAGAAAGAAAGAAAGAAAGAAAGAAAGTAAGTAAGTAACGCTTTAACTACATTTTCCAGGATGATAAATAACAATCTAAGGATTATGATAAATGAAATGGTTTGCTAATGTAAAACGAGTACAAATGAAGAAAAAAAACAATAGAAACTGATGCTTTCCACTGACAGTTAAGCAGAGAAACAAAGAATCCAAGATTCAAGATAGAGAGACATACAGACAAACAAACAAACATAAACTGACACCGTATACCAGATAACAATAATATCAAGATAGGCAAATAAATGTACAGCGGGCGTAGAAACAACGCGTTCAAAATTCAAGATACAGAGACACATACAGACAAATAGACAAACGTAAACTGACATCGTTTAGTCTACCAGATAATACGAATATCAAGCAGGGCAAATACATGTATAGCGGGCGTAATCGAATCATCACAGAAACATAGATGACGAATCGCTGGCCTTGCCGTTGAGTAATGAAATAAGACTTAAATAAGAATAATAATTCGACGTTCAGAGTAATCGATTTTTTTTATGACGCGCTCGTCCTCCGAGATTGCAGTTCAGTCAGCCTTGAAATTTTGATCACTTAATGAGTATTTGCAAATGGCGTGTGAAGAAAATTAGTCACAGGCNAGAGAGAGAGAGAGAGAGAGAGAGAGAGAGAGAGAGAGAGAGAGAGAGAGAGAGGGAGAGTATGTGTTTGACATTTTGAAATAATGCAATATTCACTGTTTGATAGGCTAGGAGTTTATGAATGAGATAGTGTAGTTAATCTGAGAAGCCGGAGGAAGGGGGGTCGGGAGGAGAGGTGATCCACACATAATTCATAGCCGAGAAGGACGGAGCGACTAAGGGAGGAGATAATAAAATGAATTAACAGAAAATGCCCTATTCTTTTTTTCTGCCTGCCTGCCTACCTGCCTCCCCGTCCGTCTATCTATTCGTCTGTCTATCTGCCTGTTTGTTCCAGCGTAGTTACAGCGTTTTATCCTTCAGTCCTTCCAATCATTACTACAGTGGAAACCATGAAAGCCTCCCATGAATAACTAATGAGCAATTGCAGAACAGTCTTGTATGTATGTCTAGTATTACCCTACACTCCTTTTTCCCAGTTGAGTCAATTTCTTCTTTTATCATACACCTACTTAACTTTTTTTCATTGTTTACCATGCTATCGTGAGTTAGCTAAACAGGCAGGGCGAAAGCCATCACCACCCTTCTCCCATTTTCTTTAAAAAAAAATAAAAAAAACTTTTCCCAACGCATTTTGTATTCCGCATGTTTGTCAAAGTGCCATGGATTTCTTTGCACGGCTATCGACAACGATCTTCCTAGAGAGTGGTCATTAATAAATAATATGAAGGGCTTCATGGCAAAACGCATTATACACCATTCGGGGTTGTGGCAAAACAGACCAGATACAAAGCATATTTTTATGTGAAAGGCGAAATTTATGTCTTATATAATATAGATCAAATGTCCTTCTATGGAATGAAAAAATACATGTATGCTGAATACTCCTACTGCTACATGAAGTATGTAGTATAAGCTAAAAAAAATCATATTGGTGGATAACGCGTTTTGTCATGAAACCCTTCATATGTTCATTGGCCTGTATTGCTTCTATTTGGCATTATGAAAAGCTTGTGTGTAACCCTGTTCTTTGGACGGGGCCGTGAAAGACTAAAGTGCCAGCTCTTAAAAGCATGCATTTTCCAGTGACAGAATGGAAACTCTGGCTAAAGAGAGCGGTGCAATTTTCTTGTTACGAAATGTAACCACGATCTCCTAAAAAATTCAGATTATATCTTGCCTTTTCCCCATAAGTATTTGTGATGAAGGTATGTTTATTGGTGTCCAAAAGCAGCGTCTGGAATTTTTTTAAAATGTCCGGACATAAATGCAGGTGACAATCGTGAGAATACATTTGAGGAACGGTTTTAAAAATGGTTATACAGTATTTCATTACAAAACTAATGGAAATAGTACGTCTTTGCGTGCAGAATTTCATCAACAGCCTCTGTGTGCATCGCTGTTTTTGAGGATATATTCCGTTATGATGATGTATATGATAAAAATCACGAGTTTTGCCCAAGGAGTTTATTTTGGCCTTCCGGTAGACTATTCAATCAATATGGCCATAACTGAACGGGATTTGAAATTGATTCTCGTACCACAATGCAACGCCACTTACATGGCTACAGCGCCGGTTTGCGTCAACTGATTACACTATGTTTGCTGCCGCTGATCGCTTTGATACCAATCGAGGCAGGCCGTCGTTCGCTTCTCCAGGTTGAGGAGGGCGTGACGGGCAATGTCGACTACAGACAGTCGCATCATACCTAGAGAGTTTTGGTGGTTTTTTTTTAAGGGTCTAGTTTCCGCAAAAAAAAAAAAAAGTCGGATAACGGCTTTACGCAGGAATCTAATATTTGCGAGTCCCGTATGAAGTTTTTTTTCACGCGTGTAAGACAGACGTCTAGAGCATAAGGACGTAACCTCAGCATCAAGATTATCAATGTAATCAGTAACTTAGCACTAAAATCGCTAACTGACAAATCCGCTGTCTATTGATATTTTTTTTTTTAAAGTAGCCCAGTAGTAAGTCTTCAAAATTTTTGACCGGAGACTTTTTTTTTCTCAGAGTGTAATTTTCGCGACTCAAACTCACCTTGCCAAATTAGCGAAAGTTAGATCTTGGCGATCAAAACAAAAAAATCTGCAGTTGTTAAAACGACTAGCATGGGTTTTTTTGCGTCAAAAGGATTAAAGGCTATATCAAACGCTCTCCCTCCTCATTGGGTGGAAAAGGGAGCACTGGCCCTCTATTACGGCAAGAATAGTCTAGCATATTCTATGCCCTTTTTCAAATGAAAGAGATTGATCACAATAATCCCTATTCTATTATCACCCAGCCCTAATGACTGGTATGCCGTAAGCGGCCGACTGGATTGGTCGAGTATTGCGAAAATCCATACCGGCATGTCAATGAGAACGACGTTACCATGGCGTCCAACAAGCTTGCCAACAGTTGATAAACATCGTGTTGGATATGCCAGATATTTTTGGCGTCTTCGAGCTGATTACTTCAGCCTTTGACGCAAATAAGTCTCCAATTACAATGTTCATCATCCCAGTTGTCAACTCTCATAACAAAAGTTTAAGATAAATACTGAAGATTAATACGAGATTGCTTACTTGAAACAGACAGAGGGAAGGATTAATAATTTAGCGACCGTCTCGATGATAGAATGCTGCTGCTGCTGCTGATGATGATGATGATGATGATGATCACAAGATGATGTTGTATGCTACTGATGAAGACACTAAGATGGCTTTTGCTGAAACATTTTTAAACGTTAGACTAGGTCATATGACCTGTTCATCATAAGGTGACAATATCGGGCTGAACCTTTCGCCTATTTAACAATGATGATGATGATAATTTGATGATGATGATGATGATGATGATGATGATGCACAAAAAAAAATGTTGAAGCGGTGGCTGATGTGGTAATAATAACAGCGACAATAACAGCCGTGGTACCACTACCTTCAAATCATTACATCAGCATCACGACCAAAAAAAAAAAATCGATACTACTGTTAGTAGAGTCAACTCCATTCAATCACATTTCGCTTAATCACACCAGAATTATGTGGGGTTTTTTTCCCCCATTTAACATTCGCTGAATGATCGCCATTTCTCTTTCATCCCATTTATCTTCCATGCCACAGAGAAATCACGACTGAACAGATATGGCTGTTTCAGATGTGTTACTGAATTAGATCTTTCAAAAAGGTTGTCTTTTTTAGTCCTGAAATATTCTAATGAATGTAATACTATATTATGAGACTATATATAGCTTGCTTCATCTCCATTCGTGCTGTTCCTAACGTGCTGTCTATTAGTTTGTTGGGTTTTTTTTGTTGTTTTTTTTTATTATGACTGGAAAAGGAGATCTCTTTCAATAAGTTGCACTTTTCGTCCACATTTGAGAGCTTGCGCATTAAGATCTCTTACCACGGTAAGAATTACTCTAAAGTCGCATGTTGAACGTTACTTAAAGCATTCAGCACCAATGCACTGACGGAATTCTTACGATGCAAATGACAGCCTTAAATCCATCGTTTAAGCGCAAAATCTCAAGTGACATAAGACGTCATATACTACATAAATGCAAATGGGCTTTGAAGGAAATTGGGGTCGCATTCAAACTGCTTTTTGTTACCATAACAAACATTATCTAATGAATAAAGGTCAAAATCTATGGCTGGGTTTGCTCTTGGGATTGTTGGTTAGTTGTTTTTGTTTTGGTTTTTTGCCAGTTTAGGAATTCACATAATTTCGAATACCGGTCTAAAAGTGTGCAAGATATCCTGAAATGGCCCGAAAGGAAACGTTTAAGGAAGGAAACAGGCCCAAGATAGCCCCAAAAGAATGAGATTAATAGCCCCAAAAGAATGAGATTAATAGTCATGCGACGGGAAAAGGGCAGGGCAAGCTCTGTTTTTCACTGGCTGTCAAACCATCGAGTACACAACGAAATAGTCTCTGCCATCCAGAGTTGCTATGTTGGCAGTTTGAAGCCAAATTTCTATACAGGCCTGATGACAAAAATTTTCTTATAGGAAAGGCAATGTAAGTTCATGTAGATTGGTGTTGTTTTTTTCACAAAGATAAAGATCTATCCGCAGATTTGTCCGTTCATCAGCTGTTTCTCATAAATTAATATATTACGTTTGAAAGTTTTGACGACAGTGCATTACGAATTCAGATATTGTTATCAAAGCTGGTCTCAAATTTCAGGCAAAATGATATCAAATTTTTGTATCTGCACTGCTGTATAGAATACGCCCTTTTACGTCAACACAGCTGACTTGTAGCCAATTCGATTTGATCTTTCAGGTCAGCTCAAAATGTTATATTCTTGTGCCGCTGTGTAAGATTGATCCGTTTAATGACAATGACAGCCATTATCAGCTTTATAGCTGATTGCTATTTTTCTTGTGGTATTCAGTTATGAAAATGATAAGCCGTTGGTGTTGGTGGTGGTGGTGGTGATGTCGGTGGTGGTGGTAGTAGCAGCAGTGTTTCTGATGGTAGTAGTTTTAGTTATGTAGTGATAGTAGTGCCTGTGATGATAGTGTCGGTTGTGATGATGGTGGTGGTGGTGTTGGTGGTGATGATGACAGTAGCGGAATTGGCAGTAGTAGCAGAGCTTCTGGTGGTGTGGTGATGGTGGCGCTTCTGATGGTAGTAGTAGTGGTGGTGGTGGTGGTGACAGTACTCCTGATAGGAGTGGTGTGGCAACAGTGCTTATGGAGGTAACTGAATAAGTCGTTCTGTCGGCTGTGGTTGGTGTGGCAGAAAAAGTTCTATAAGGTTGTAGTGATGGTTTTGAAGACCAATGGTTGTGGTAAAGACCGACGCATTCACTACTCGACAGAGCCGCGCAACGAGTGCTTCGGTCCAAATCTTGGCTAGCATCAGTCCATCAAACAAACAAACTGACCAGAATTCCCCATATGTGTCCAGATTCTTGCAAACCAACAAGACGCAAACGGCTGGGATTAGATCTGACAGTGCAGGAGCAGAGACGCGGGGCTCCATGACAAAGGTTATGATCAAATTTACTCTGGCCCGGTGATATTTGATGTAGCCCATATAACCAAAAAAATCGACTGGAAAACAGCATCCCGAAGCCCGATCGATACCGGCAGTCCAGCTGAGAACGTCTAGCGCGGGTCATAGCGATAGTTGGTTCTACAGCCTCATTCGTGGGCTCTCCAGATGAAGGGTAGGCTGTGGTAGACGGGATATATCAATAAGAACTGCAAGCGGGCGAGTGAGCGAGAACAGCGTTATTCTGTAAAGCCACGACAGTAAATGGACAAGGTTGTTGCCGCTGCTGCTGTTGTTGTTGTTGTTGTTGTTGTTGTTGTTGATGATGTTGTTGTTGTTGCTGTTGTTGTTTGTTTGTTTTATCCACATCGCAATAAACTTTAGTATGGACTTATACATTGAAACATGGCCAATTTGATGGTTTGAATTTCGTGCCGATATTTTACTAAATAAGGTGAACATTTCTGTATATCAAAATCGCAGGCCGAAAGGAGTCTCAAAAGTGCAAAACATTCCTGAAACATTTAAAAAAGTGGATTTAAGGTATTTTTAATACAAACTCCACACGGATGCCAGAATTTGACATTCATAAGGCACAGACTCAGGTTCCTTACTAATAGAAACGATGACACCCTCAACCCCTCGCGTTTGGGCTTTTTTTTTCCCCATCTTTTTTTATAAATTGAGCAGTAAAATCACTATATCACTTTAGTCAGAATTATGTTAGGCATGTTCGCTACTGGCAACCTTTGCACACTCCAAGAACGCACAACTGATCGACAAGTCGAAAGGCTGAAATAGGTTTAGTAAGAAAAAGGCAAAGTCACTCTGTAGGCCATCTTCTCAGTGCGGCAAAAAAGTAAGTAATCGGTAAGCTGGAAGACTTGCTTTAAGGTCCATCTAGTTCCACCAAACCAGATATTGTTCTGGTTTTAAGTTTGAAGTTTATTTCAATTTTAGACCCCTGGCTAAACATCTTAAGCAAAGAGGAGAACCTTTAATATACCAAGTGATGTTAAGTAACTCTCAAGCATGTCCTCGAATTCAAAAGAATAAGGCTCAACACACCTTGAGTTGAGGATTCTATCTTCTAGTCATGATCTAGATCCAGACTCTCGCCAAAAAGTTAAAGCTACACCACCCCAGCGTTATAGTCTGAAGGCAAAGCTCTGTCTATTCGACACTTTTTTGACTCGGATGGATCTGCTTTCATATTCCAAATACTAAATATTTTGATATCGGTGAATAGTTCGGAGGGACAGGGAACTAGCGATAAGTTTCTATGCAGCATCATAAAATACTTTACGCGTGAAATTTGGGGGAAAAATGCGTTCCCATGTGAAGCTTGCAACCGAAATCAAATTAGTAAAGTATCCCATCCTGCCTCTCGTATCTTTTTATATCCCGGCGGGCCTTTAATGTGTGTGGAATTAGTCTTTGAACAAAATGGTAATAAGACAGTCCACTCGGCATTAACACAATCCGCATAACTGCAGTTTAAATCTACTTGCAGCTAATCTCCAGACTACAAAGTAATAAATTCACTTGATAATTGTAACTTCTTTCAATTGCAACTTTTTCTCAGTCTTTCAATGGCATGCGATTAAGCGGAGTCGACCACATGGGTTCCCTCGATCATTTCCAGTTGGAAATAGAAACAGATGACCTGGCGCGCGGCCACACCATTCTCATCCATATTTGATTACATGAAAGTTGTGGCTTCACAGTGCATCTAGGCCACGAAACAAAACATGGGGTATGGAATAGACGATGAATCAATGGATAGATGGCTGGTCTATACAGAGACGAAGGAAAACACACACACACACACACACACACACACACACACAACACACACACACACACACACACACACACACACACACACACACACACACACACATTTTATGGAAAGTGAGAACAGGAGAGATGCTCAAGCAACATTACTGTAAAGTCGAACCTGGTCTAACGACCACCTGTTTATCGCTACTATCCAATCGGGGTAACAGGATTTTATTTGACGACCATTAAAATTTTCCACATAATCAACCAGTCTTATGCAAACACGACTGCTGTTTTTCATGATGTCCCCAGTATCATAAATCACGTGACAATGACAAAATAGATGCCGCGAAAATCATGTACCCGCAAAATCTGTACACTTCTTTGTAATGTTTTGGACTAGTCCGAGTCTTTAAGGCTGCAGGAACCTACTGATCCACAATCGTTGGAATATCAGAGTCAATAACAGCAAAGTATAGCATGTGTCTAAAAGACGGATTGTTTAGAAATAACCGTCTAATCTGAGAACACACTGATAAAGTGGTGAATGCAGTCTTTAAAAAGCATATTCGTTGCAGGCAGTGATTTCCAATGGCTTCTGCGGATTTCATGTGTGTGGGTCCGTGGTCAGCAATAAAATGGAGAAAAATCCGGATGAAGGATCTCACTGCAATCAACATGTATTCTGAGAAGTGGTGGCACCCAGACCTATTGACTAATCTTGATCATCTGGGAATGTTCCTGTGATTCGAGGAGAAAATAGAGGCTTTCACAGTTTGGCTCCTGCAACCTTTACATCCGAGATGAATTTTCACTTCGCAGCCTCGAACACGTCACAAGTTCTAAGGTATGGAATCGTCTCCTAGAGCTCGAGAATGCGTGCGATTCTGTCGATTCTCTATGACGAATGGTGGGGGNGGGGGGGGGGGTGTGGAAAAGGGCTCGGTAAATCAAAACGTTCGAAGACTGTGATATGGCTGGAAGAGCCGGATGAGACTGCTTGCTTTACTTAGGTTTCGCACCCCTTTTCAGCGTAATTATGGCTATATCAGTAATGATGACTGAAGCTCCATCAGGAATGGGCAGAAGTGAGATCATATGAACGCAGTTCATGATCTTAAATTCAGTTCACGTGAATTTGATAGCTATTTTAGGCAAATGATCTAGATCTGAATTGCAGCTGCTAATGAATGAGACAAATATATGAGATCTAACGTCACTCACAAGTGTGACTTATTTTCTGTCCCTTCCACATTGGTCGCAGCCATTTTGGCTTGCCTAGAGACTGATATTTCCTTTGCTAAGGAAGAGGTGTGGCTTGCCATGTTGTTAAATTGCAGGGTCCAAAACATACGCAGCCAGGGCAGCTGGAGTGAAAAAGGGTACTAGGAAAGGAACACAAAAAGAATTGAAGAGAAGCCACGCACGAGCAAGAGCGCGGCGATGAGCAACAACTGACAGTTCGAAACAGGTGCTGGAATAAGAAGGGATCTCCGAACATGGTCATCTTGCCCTAGGGGACATCAAATACTAGCAACTCGACATCACGACGACGAGGAAGAAGATGGACAGAAGAGGAAGAAAATAAGAGCGATGGACACAGGCTGAGGCATCGTTGGTGACACTGAGAAAGAAGAGAGGGAAGATGGGGAGGACCAAATTCTAAAAACTGCAACGGTGCCCTAGGTAGTGATGTTGACGTGTAAGAATCAAGTACACGACAGTGAAAGAAGCCAAGTAAGTGGTAGAAGGATGAGCAGTAGAGGAGGAAAAGAGAGAAAGAGAGAGGAGAGGGGGGAGGCGCAAGGGAGACAGAAGCTAGAGAGACGAAAGTTAGGGAAATGGAAGTTAGAGTAATGTTGACCGCAGTAGTAGCAGGGAGATGAAGAAACGATGGTAATGATGAAGACGATGATGATGGCGAAAATAACGTGCCGATAGGAAACACTGAATTTGTAAAAAAAAAGCTTCATAAACTTCGGTAAGTTGAAAAGCAACACGCCAAATCGAGAAAGGACGGGAGCGAGAGAGAGAGAGAGAAAGAAAGAAAGAGAGAGAGGCATGTTTGAAGCACCTCACGAATTCGTGCAAGCAGCTTTTCCGAGTTTATGAAATGGTCGTGAGAAAACTCCGATGCGGAAAATAAAGGACTCGAGATGAAAACATTACAATGCATGTGTGCGGATTTTAGGCCTACTAGCAGGCCAAAGAATAAACCGAGAGCTTGCATATTTACGATGGGATTTCTTACCGTCGTAAGAATTTCATTAGTACTTCGGAGCTGAATGCACTCTTCTTATAAACATTCAACATCCAGACCTAATATAATTTTTTAACATGGTAAGAGATCCCATCGTTAATGCGCAAGCTCTCAAATGAACTCACAGGCTAGATCTAGACGAAGCTTTGTGGGCCTCCTAATGCAGCTAACACTGGAAATCATCGTGCAAAGTAAACTACATGAAAGCTTGCACAAAAAAAAAGGCAGTGAATAAGTTCCAAACACTTACCACAGTTGCAGTTTTAATAACACAAGCTTTGCATCTTCATAAGGATAACATGACCGACAAACCTGATGCTAGACTCATCACTACGCGGTTCCGATCATTATTTTAGACGAGGGACGGGATCGAATCCACAATTGCAAGCTCAGCGCGATAGCTTCTACAGTTGCTTTGGCCTCAGTTGGGGCTGAGCATGGTCGTGGCGAATATACTTGACGTTGGATCTCAGTTACCATAATTAGAATGCACAAGAGTGAAATAAAATATTTCTGCTTGTGAAAGAAGATATAGCAATACGCACCTGCTAAACCCGCGCGAGGATACTGCAAATAACCGTGGTATGGTCGACCAGAATGAATTCTCTGGCTGTAATGAAGCCTGAATTTCACAGTTACACATGAAGTGGTCATTCCTGTAACAATTTTGTGGACAGATTTCACAGCTCAGCTTTTGCTGGACTGTGATGTCTGGATTAATCTTTTTATCAAATCATTCAGCAACCATATGAAATTTACGTGGATGCAAACTTCTAGATGAAATCGAATATTTTTATGAATGTGTAGATTGGCCCAGCCTTAATTGCACCCCGCGGAACGCGGGGTAGCGTCGGCGGGAGAACCAGAGAAATGAGAATCAATATTTTGGGCATTGATTTGAGAGCCACGCTAGGTTCCAACCTTGCCACACGCCCCGCCCTACCCCGCTCTATTCTACCCCTCCCCCACTCTATCCCCATCTAACCAGCCTACCTCCTTCTTTCCATCTCTCTCATCCAATCCAACCATTGGCTGCCCTTGTTGTCCCTCATTTCCACCCCGGCTCGTTCTCTCTGTCACTCTGGTCTTTTCGATTGAAGTCCCCTCGTCCTTCTTGACGATGGTACAGCACTTGCTTCCCACCATAAAGGAGTTTCTATTTTCGTGCCCAGGGCCGCATACGGGTTGTGTATACTTCGCCAATCTTTTCCACAGAAGAGGTAGAGTGCAGGGCCACATCGTCGTTTTCGGAACGTTGCGATTTATTCTTTCTGCTGACGTTTTCATGGATGCGTTTCTCAGTCCGTTCCTTTTTGTGCTGGTGGTTGTGGTGAGAGAGAGAGAGGGAGGGAGAGAGAGAGAAGTGGGAGGATAGTGATGGAAGAAAAGAGTAAAGGAACTGACGATGTACAATTGAACATTTGGGCATTAACAATAGGCTCTATTACCATAGTAAAAATTACATTACTTATCTCTGCATGTTGAACGTTACAAAGGGTGCATGCAGCACCGACGCACTAATGTAATTCTTATAGAGGTGGGAGATCACATCGATAATGTTCAAGTTCTCAGTAATCTCCTCACCATAAACTCCATGTACTCGAAAAACATGCATACTCTTTATAATGCCCTTATCCTGAAATACTTGTTTTCTATATCAAATTCCTTACACACGTTCTAATACCCATAACATTAAAAAAAATTATGGAATTGTCCTTCAAATTCGAGCTCGCAAGGTAATACACATTGGAGGTGT
>JAWQUT010000289.1:367262-435579 GCA_033807755.1 Ellobium chinense | reverse complement strand
TTAGGACCAGGCAGAGTTTGGGGAAGGGGGTGGGGGGTTTATAACTTTTTTTCAAAATTTCATTCGCCTCTGTTCATTGGACATGTGCAGGAGCCGAATGTGTAGCCTATGCAATAATTGTAACGACTATTATATACATATGATACGGGTGTCGGATTATCTCGTCACGCCCTGCCCAACCGTTTGGTGTCAAGGCGGTTTGCCGGCAGATTATACATTAAGGCAATAAGGGTGCGTAATCAACTGACGCAGCCAAGCGCTCTTGCACTAATAGAAGCGTAGCATTACGAGAGCTTCAACATTATCCAGTAATTTTATCAAGATTCTAAAAGAAAACATCTCAAGCTTTCTTGATGAGTCATTTATCCCCCAAAAATAACCATTCTCTTGGCTTAAACAAAAAAGCAAAGCTGAGAAATGAAAGGGATTAGACAAGATAGCCGAGCAAGGAAAGGGGTCAAATGCCAAATTGGAACATAATGCTGGAGATTATCAGGGATTCCCAAGCTTTTGTGGTCGGGGTACCTCTTAGTGTCATAGGCAATTCCCTCACAACCTGTTCTTAATTGTTTGTTCTTTCATGGCATTCGAGCTTACAGTCTTCTAGAGAGGTTGACTTATCAGAAAACTTCCTAAGACCTAAAAGATGATGAAGGGATGGTCGCTCGCCGAATCTTGAAGTAAATAAGAGTAAATGTAAGATGAACCTGGAACTCCTATTTAATTTGTTTTCAAATTCTGGTCTCGGTGTTCCTTCTGGAACCTGTCCAACACTCCACCGATACAGGGGTACGCTGGTCATTGGTTGGAAACCATCTCTGAACTCTCGTACCTTTCTTATCTTCCTTTTGTAAGTTTATGACCTGCACAGCGGAACAGTCCCCGAAGCGAGAGACAGAAAAATAAATTTGGAGCCAGTACAAATTCTCCGAGGGTAGGATGTGATAGGGTAGGGACTTAGAGGAACTTGCTAATGGTAACTTAATGTCCGAGTTTGTAATAAGATTGGGCTGGGGTTACTTCCCTTCCGCCCTCAAGCTTCCGTCCTTCGCAGTTTGTTCCCGCCAGACGTTTGTCAGTCACTCTGCTCTGTATTGCGTAATGGTACAAGCTAGGTTTACGACAACGATGTATTGATGGCATTGTGTATCGAGCCAGATTAAATGGGCAACGAGAGCCTTAGGCTTACTGGCTGGGGTAAACAGTGGAATCCGTCTGTAACAAGCACGGTATGGCTGAAACGGAAACCTCATTGTATCAAGCCTAGTCCCCATCCCCATTCCTACCTCCTCTCTCTTAGTGTTAAAACTGACTTTTTATAACGTAGATTGGAGCTCAAAAGTTTGGTTGTTACGGCATAACTGTCTCAACGGCTCGAGCGAGTTTTGATATGAATAGGATAGGCCTAGTCTGATAGCCGATGGGTGAGAGAAATCGTCTCATTCAGTGTTTCAAAGCTGGCTACTAAGAGTTATATCAGCGTTACATCAGCGATTGACAGGGATTTCATGTATCACGTACTGGTGCGTCTATGAGCTGTTAAAAATTAAGAGCTTGCACATTAACGATGGGATCTCCTAACAGCGTAAAATTTACTTTAGAGCATCAGTGCTGAACGCACCCATAGTAGTGTTCAACATCCAGAGTTAATGTAATTCTTACGATGGTAAGATATACCATCGTTAATGCGAAAACTTTCAATTAAAGGATAAGAACGTGCGTGTAAGTCATACACATAGCAAAGGGGTTAACGATGGCAGCTATGAAACTGAAGGAATGGCGAGTGATAAGGTGTGTGTCCCAATGAACAACATGCCCTTGCACTAGCACTTATGGGGAACAGAAATGGGCCAAAGTGCCGCACTTTTTGCATGTTCTAAAAATATTGACGAGGGGAAACACAGAGCTATAGAAGGAAACTGGGAGAGAGGAAGAGAGATGGAAAATGAGAGGCAGAAAGTGTGAGAGAGAGAGAGAGAATAGTTTTGATGAGGATTGATGCTAGGCTTTACAGTGGACATAGAGGGCCAAAGCGGCTTGGTATAAAAATAGTAACAGGGAAAACGGAGGGAGGGAGGGAGGGAGGGAGGGAGGGAGAGAGATTAACACAGAGTAGATCTGATGGGGAATGGCTCTGAGCCGTATAATGCAGTATAGTGGACAGCAGAGAGCCAAAGTGCTTCTTGGTTTAGACTAGAGGTGCAGGAACACCAGAGGAATAGAGAAAGTGAGAGAGAGAGAGATGGGAGGAGGAGGGGAGAGAGAGAGGGAGCGAGAAGAGAGAAGAACACAGTCTAGTTTTGATGAGGATTGGCACCAGGTCTTCCTGTGGACATGAGAGGTCCAAAGTCTAAAAATATAGCAACAAGGAAAACAGAGGAATGGAGAAAGAGATAGAGCGAAGGAGGGAGGGGGAGTGGGACAGAGAGAAGAGTAAAAAAAATCAATTTTGTAACTTAGAGTAATTTTGATGAAAATTTGCAGTATACGGTGGACATATGAAATGAAGAGGCATAAGTGCTACTTGGTCTAAAAAAATGGCAAAAGGGATAACAGAACAGGTGAATATAGAGATGGAGAGAGTGAGAGAGTGGAGAGAGAGAGAGAGAGAACAAACAACAGTTTTCATGAGAATTGGCGCTGGATCTTACAGTACACTGGACATGAGAGGAGTACGGCCTAAAATTGGCGAACAGGAAAAGAAAAATCAATCCCTCTGGATATCGATCACTCAAAGATTTTTTTTTCCCTACCCCCTTAGCAACAAATACCGGTCATTACTGGAGACACGGATGTGAGGGAAAGAGAAAGAGAGAGAAAGAACAGAAAAGGAAAGTGGAAAGAAAAAAAACCAGAGAGTTACAGGAGAAAGCATTAGAGAGAGAAGGTGGAAATGAACAAAGTAGACTAGATCCAAATGAATGATTATGAGGTTGATTGGAGGGAAGGGAATGTAAGAAAGACATAGAGAGAGAAGCGAATGAAAAACTACAGATAAGGAGAGAATGAGTGAGTGAGTGAGTGAGTGAGTGAGTGAGTGAGTGAGTGAGTGAGTGAGTGAGTGAGTGAGTGAGTGAGTGAGTGAGTGAGTGAGTGAGTGAGTGGGCGAATCAGTCAGTCAGTCAGTCAGTCAGTCAGTCAGTTAGTCAGTCAGTTAGTCAGTCAGTCAGTTTGAGAAAGAGAGAGAGAGACGGATGAAGGCACCAGCAATATTTGATGAGAACGAACAAAGTAGACTTAAATTAATGACTATAATAATGATAGAGAGGACCGGTGGAATACATGGGGGATATGGGGAGGGATGGTTTAGGGAGGGGGGGAGAGAGGTGCCACTTTAATGGCAGCTAGTCTCACTCTGGCTGCCGACAATCAGACAGTAACCAACTCTGAGACTCGAATTCCAAGGAACCTGTCCATAATACGAATACAGCAGTGTGTATGAGTTTGTGAGTAAATCGTTACATCTATATATATATACGAAAGATAGCATCTTCTCCCTCAGTCTCCCAAATTCTCTCTCTCTCTCTCACACACACACACACACACACACACACACACACACACACACACACACACACAGAGAGAGAGAGAGAGAGAGAGAGAGAGAGAGAGAGAGAGAGGAGGCAGGATTGAAATGTATAGAAAGGGAGGGTGAAATGAGCAATTTCTAAAAATGCACATAGTAGTGAGTAGAACTGAGATTGTTGATTACTAGGGAAGGGGTGGGGAGAGTGAGAGAGAGAATGGGAGAGAGAGAAAGAGGAAGGAAAGAATGAACAAAGACAATGAAATAAACAAGAAGATGGTGATCAAATGACAATGTCTGCTGTACCATGGTAAAACCTGGGGAATTCAAAAATTTGAAAGAAAAATTATAACAAGTGGCTGTGGAAAATTTCTCCTCATAATGAGCATACTAGAATTGCTCGTTAAATGAGGCTAATAGCAGGCACGGAGAGCGAGAGACATACACGCAGAGAAAGAGAAAGAGAGAGAGAGAGGAGAAGAGAGAAGGAGAGAGAGAGGAAGGCGGAAATTACGAAGCCAACAAGAGCGTGGATGATGGAAGCCGTCGACGGATGACAGGACAATAAATAATTAAGGTGATGGACAGAACAAAGTAGGCGAAAGAAGAGAGAGGAGGCATACGGATTCTGCAGAAGAGACAGAAAGAAAGACAGAGAGAGAGAGACAGAAGAGAAGGAGACGGAGAAAGAAAATGAGATATGAATTCAGGAGGAACAAGGAAGATGAAGGCCACCTACAGATGACAGGATATATCAATACGATGATGGACAGAAACAAGTAGGCCAGAAAAGAGAGAGTAGACACATAATAAGATTCTACAGAATGGAGAGAAAAAGAGAGAGAGAAAGAGATACAGCCAGGTTCTCACGGGACTAACGATGAAAGTTATAGTGGCAGCTTCTTTCAAGAGCACGCACAGACATGAAATATGACACTTTTTACAGAAAACAAATGTCTCCGATGACGTCTACAAAATAGTGTCTTGGTATCGGAGCTGTTCCTCTGATCATGTGCTTTTCCACAATAGAAAAAGTGATTTTCCCTGCGCGCGACGTTAAAACGCAAATTAAGTGAGGAAAAATCCTATGATTTTACTCTGCAAAGAGGAAAACCAATCGGTTTATCCACTTTGGCAAATCACAGTGCAGAGGGACAATGCGTACACCTTGGGACCAGCCAAAAATGTGCTTATCAACAGCATTAAAAAAAAATAAACCAAAAATGTATCCTTAGAGAAGAAAAATCGGGACTAAAAATAATGTACTTAGTATCCGCGTATACGTACTAAGAGTATCCATATTAATAGCTCCACTATATAGGGGATCCGCATCGTCACATTTGTGAGATGGTCACAATCAAACCTCGACAAGAAAGAACGCACTTTACCCTAATTTCACGAATTTTCCGAATATTTTATAGGAAGTTAATTTCCCCTAAGCAGGGGCAAATCCTTAGAAGTGGCAACACTATTTAGTGATGTTTTATAAAAAGTTTTAGCGGCCCACTGATTGACAATGGTCCCGGAATGCTTTTAAAAGATTTGGATATTGGCAAACTCACGGGACTAGTGGGAATCTTGACAACAAAACGTTCGATTATATTACAGTGGAACTTGCTAATAACCGGGCGGTCAAGGCTTTGAAACTTTACCGTTATAATGGTGTATCGTTATACCCGAAATGAGGTCTAGTACTAAGAGAAGTACTCACGTGGTGCATGTGTGAACATGACTTCGCGTTGGTGATGTTACATGTAATAACCCTGATATACAGTAGAACTCTGTAATAACAGAACGGTTTGGGATTTCAAATGTTACCGTTATTGCCGTGTTACAATATTCCCGAACCGAGATTTGGAGACAAGGAAAAAATAACCTTGTGATTCATGAGTAAAATAATATGACCTCGCCAGGGTTGGGCAGACCTGAGATCATAATATGAGCTCATATCGTGAACTTAGATCAGTTCACGTGAACTTGATCTGAACTGAGCTATTTTAGGTGAACTGATCTTGATCTAAACTATATTAATTTTGGCTGTTTGATCTGAACTTGATCTGATCTGTAATTTTCTATCTACCTTTCACCACAACTTCAAGTCAACCTCAAAAATCAAAACCGAATGTTGTTTTTTTTTTAACGGAGCGAGTGAAAACAGAGCGGCTATAAAGCCGTCCAAGCAATCTCTCATTCTCTCTGAGAACAATTTCTGACATACGAAAGCCAACATCGAAAGCAAATATTGCCCGGAAATACCTATCTTGAGTGCTCATAAACAAGGAGATGAATTTCAACAGGATGTCTATTTGATTGTTTGTATATTTGTTTGTCAATAGTGGTTGAAATCTACTACGTCTGCCTCTACGAAGACTGTAGTCTTGACATTTGTAATCAACGTCTTCTTTTCATTAACTGATCAGTTTTAAAAGGTCATTATACTACTGTGTTTCATAGCTTTCCTTCAAATTAAATATTCACACGGTCATATTGGTACACGTTTGTTAACTGCTGCCACATAAGGTGGTAATGTGCTTTCAAATGCACATGTTTTATGTGTTTTCTTCTAAAGCTGATGCACCTGAAGTGTCGTTTGATATCAGCATGTCTGTAATGCTTATTTAAGTGCTTACCTGCATAAAGTTTTCTATGACCACAGGCTGAGAATTTCCGGCGCCGCCTGGGAACGGCGAACAGAAGGGGGCAAACAAATTCATATTTTATCTACGCACTTACATACTCTATTCCTACTGTAAAACCATTGTGATCAGATGGGTAGGAGAGTTTTGATAATGGGAACATCACAGAAATAGTGGTAGGTTTGCAGTGCGGCCGCCGGACCATATATCACCATAAAGCATAACACAGTAAACACGCTAGCCTGTGTGCCTGTTCAAGCACATTGCACCTGGGCCAGCCAATGGAAGAACGTGGTCATTCGACACGGCTAGCATTACCTGTCGAATGACGCAATGATAGAGTTCAGAGGTACATTATGGAAGAGATTATTTCTAATTATGTTTGCGTTCTTTCAATTTTTACTTCTGTGAATGATCAATTTTGAGAAGAAGGGCGGAGAAAATCTTTACCAGACATTTCATGTCCCTACCGGGAATCGAACCCAAGGTCTCTTAGTTTGTAAGTCTGAACGTGCTACCACTCCACCACAGGGACGCTAATTTCACAGCAATTTTATTCTTAAACATCTACTGCCTGAAAACGTTCCCTAATTTCCTATTTTCTCCCGTGACCCTAACATACTTCCTGATGTGTGAACTACATGTAGTTAGGTGTCAGCTATTCCTTCTAATTTTTATTTTTTTCACTGTTGATGTAACATTACAGTAACATTCAGAGATTTCAAACTCTTGTTACTGTACATTTCAGATAGTTTTTTTTTTTATTAGAACCGCCAAACTAGACTATATCGATTTCATTTAGTTTCACTTAACAGCCGGCCAACTTTGCCATGGATTTTGATTTATAAGTAATATTTTGTGTCAGCTATTATTTCACAATATTTTAAACCATTTTGTTATTTGTGTAACAGCAACATAAATCTGTAATCTGCAGGGAGTTGTGTAGGATGGCATTACCGTGATTTTTGATTACTATGCTTACATTATCAAGGTGTTTGCCAGTTTGCTTATACTGTATCTTATATAAAAGCAATATTAATGTAAAACAACATAGGAGTAATCAGAGGCAGTGCCACCAGTGCTAGTTAAATGGATGTATAAATTTCAGATGTAGGACTGTAGTGAAGAGGGAGCCATTCCTTAGTGAGGTCCATTCGAGATGTACATGATGTTGGAGCAAAGTCCAAACTGCATCTAAACCTTTTCTTAAATATGGAAGTATTAACTGTACAATATTTTATATGTATTAAAAGTGTTTGTGTCAATTTGTTTTAGCCGATTCTGGCTGTTATAATATAATTATGAAATTGCACTGTAAACCTGCCGGCTTCCGCCTGTTGCTTAGTGCTTATCCTCATGGAATAATTTTCAGTTCTCATGAACTGATCTTAACAAAAACCGAGGTGAACTGAGCTGATCTGACAAATGCACAATTTTCCTGGAACTGAGCTAAACATGATCTAAGGGCATTTTTCCTTCAGTGAACTGATCTTGATCTGAACTCATTTTTTTGGGGTGAACTTGCCCAACCCTGGACATGCAATATATACCAAAACTCGGTAATAACGGGGCGTTCTGTCTGGGCTTCAAATTTTTACCGTTATAACCATGCTAGATATTCCGAATTGAGGTGTGGACCTAAGGGAAATAACCTTATGTTTCATGTGTAATCATAACTCGGTGCTGATGATACTACATGCAATAACTGCTGATATAAAGTAGAACTCGGTAATAACGGGGTGCGGTGCGGTCAAGGCTTTCAAAATTTCACCGTTTTAACGGTGTCCCATTGTTCCAGAATTGGAGTATGGAGACAGTTCGTGTGTAAACATATCTAAATCCGGGTGTGATAGATGGTTGTGTTATAAGAGCACCACTGTGTTATAAGTAGAGAGATATGATATAAAAAGACTCTTCACTGTGGGCTGACTTGTAACATAATTTAATCATATTTTGGTATGACATAATGTTTATAATACAATCATTTGACTCCAACAGGTATCGTAGAAATTAGTAATAACAATTTCATAATACAATCATCTAGATACAACAAACAACACAACATCTTTAAAGGATATTAAGTTGTCCACAGTATAATATTCTGGGATGTAAGTCGTGATATGACATTTCATTGTGACAGCTTTTCAAGAGACACATGATTAAGACCATACCTAGAACCCCATAGCTCCTGCAATGCTGCGGGCCTTGAGGGTTAGGGGCCTCCAAACAATGGAGGAGAAAATGGGTTTAAAGTTTAAAAGAAAAGTAGGGTAAAGAAAACGCATGAGGGTTGCCCCTCCCCTCTGTAAAGTGATGATTTCATGTGGGAAGGGGCAGAAGTGAGGGCTCCGAATGAGGTAGTAATGGCCCTGTGTGTAACACTGCAAACTCAGAATCATCAGGATGAAGTTGCCAAATTCATGTCAATAACTATAGGTCTGAGACAACAGGAAGTGATACAATTAAATTTAAATTCTTTAAGTTATGCAGTAATAATAAATAGGTATATTAGTCTCCTATCTAGGCAGCTGCCAGCTTCTACAACTTCACATTATTATTATCCCGACAAGCCAGATCACTCAAGGATATTCTCAACTCTCTGGGAAGTATACAGTGCAGCTGCTATGTATGTACATTTGCTTATAACTAACACTCTGACAATATCCAGGTATTCATTTTATGGACTGAGGAAAATGTGAATGAAATGCTTTCCCAAGGCACTGACAACATGACCGTGGCAGGAATTAAACCCACAACCTTCAGATTCATACCCGTTTGGCCACGCTGCTCCACAATTTCATCACCATTTAAGCTTACATTTTCATAACACTTCTGTTTGAAGCCAGCTTTTAGGTTCGCTGAAATGAAATCTCAGGTAGATCTATGTGCATTCCATACCAATAATTTCCTCTGCTAGGCTGATGGACTGAGCTACCTATCATGAATAATTCCAAGATTAACTGATTCGTCCCTGCGGAAAATTGCATTTCAAACTCCCAAACTTTGCATCAAGAATGGCAAAATTTGCATGCAAAAAATGGCAAAATTTTGCACAAAATAGCCTTATAACTTCGTTACATTTATTGCCATGTCACATTGTTCACTAGGGTAGCATTGCGAAGTTGTAGAAATGGAATAAATTTCATGTGTGCCCATGACGCAGTATTCCAACAGGGACATAAAAAGGGTTCTTTTCTGCCAAAATCAGCAATATTTGACTAACTTTGTTGGAAATGGCTAAATTTGCAAAATTGCAGCATAGTCACTAAAATGTGGTAATTTGCGACTGTAATTTTCTGGAAGGGGGGAGGGGGGGACAGACTGATTCATTATGTGGAGCCTTTAGATTAGCTCACAAAATGACCCCTTTTGCCACTAAGCCCATACCACAGTGTCCGCTGGTTGTTATCTGGTGGTATATAAACTCTTTTAAAGCAGGCTGCCTTTTCTCCCTTCAAAATAACCCAAGGAGACCACTGGTCTGTGTTTATTTGGTACCTGCAGTTTGAAAAAATGGAAAACCACACCCCTTCCTTGTATTCTGTGGGCAGTCCTTGGCAAAAAGTATAGTTTTCGTTGGTGCAATCCAGTCACGGTGGGGAAGGTGCATACCTACTAGAGGTTTGTTAAAAATGTGTCGTCTTTTGTACAAAACAGGAAAAAGAAACTAGGCAAAATGGTGGCAATCTTTTACATTTTAAGTTTATGAGTGGAACATCTACTCAATGGCCTTGTATCAGAGGAGAATGTGGCAAGCATCAACGATGGTCTGTATCCTCATGAATGAGGCAAAGATATAAGCAAAGCAAACACCACCTGCGAGTCAGTGCATTGTTTCCTGTCTCTTCTGCATTAGTTGCAACCATCTTGGCTTTCCTAGAGACTGATACTTCCTTTGCTGAGCAAAGGGTGTTGCTTCCCATTCTGTCAAATTGCAGAACCCAAAGACCCAGAGGATCCTGCTCTTTGAGTACACACCCATACACTATACAGGTGAGCCATGTGTACGTGGGAGTGAACATGTGTTTTGTGCATAAGTTATGTCTGTAAGCTTGTGTGTTTGTGGAGGTGTGCAATTGTGTTTGAGTATGTGTGCATGTGGCTGTAAAGTGCTTCAAGCCCTCTTGAGGTGAAGCACTAAATATATATAAATGCACTTTATGATTATTACAGTATTATTAATGTATTATTAAATATTATTTACCCATAATGAAGAATGTCAGGGGTTTTTTTGGTTGTTTTTTTTCAGAGTCTAAGCAGTGAGACCCACCAGCTATCGGGGGTTTCACCAAAAAATAATTGCACATAGGTGCCCCCAAAAAATTCCAGAGTCCCTTGTATAGTCAATTCCACTTGATTGCAACTCCTGAGGAGCACTGGAAAAAATTATGATTAAAAGGAGCGTGCCTATAGTGATTTTTATATAGAAATACAGCATACCATCCATGTAGAAAACGTTATGATTAACAGGAAGTTGCCATTATCTGCTAAGCAGAGTTGACTGCAATACTTGTGAACTAGAGAAACACTAAGAAACCCAATCAATTCCACCAGTAAAAGTGCTATCATCTGTGCTCCCACCTTTCAACTTTGTTCACTCTAAATGCAACAACACAATGAGTACCAACATATTAATATTAATGAAGCCATGTGGAGGTTATGGCAGTAAGCCATAGTGTTCTTGATGGTATTAGAGAGCTTTTGTTTTCAAGTTCTGATCTCTTACTGATTGTTATATGCCACCTGGAAATAATACTGTTATAAGTCCTTTAAGTCATTTTTGGATTTATAAACATTATTGATCTCAGGTGGTGATATAAGCATATGCATATGGTATTTTCTGGTGTTACCATCATATTGCATAACAAGACTAACACCCCATTTTACAAATGGGCAGGCAGACAATGCACCAGCGACGAAAGAATACCTAGCGCACCGAAAGGCATCATAGACGAATGCATTAGACTCTGTGAAAAAGTTGGACGATTGGCGAATCGGACGGATTGAAAAGATCTATCGGAGATTGTATTTCGTTGCTATACACATTCTTTTTGTTAAAAAAGGGTAAAATAAATAAAGAGGACTGATGTGTATAGTTACTTTTTGTGTATTTTTCTACGAATTTAGGTGAAAACCGCATGTTTTTACGTAACGTAGTTCTCAAGAAATCTGTGACACAAATTTGGCTGAAGCGTTTTATTAATATAGATATGAACTAGTTGTGAAATTTACATCAGTTTTTCTTTCCTGACTTGCAATATGATTGTAACATCAAGAAATTCCAGCCCACCTGTGCCACAACCATAAGAGATACAAACTTGAACATAAAAGCTCTCTACTATCTTTTGTGAACTTAAAGCTTCTGATTTATTCATCACCCTATTTACAAAATCAATTAAAAAATTATCAAATTAAGAAAGAAATGAAGTAAGTACCCAGACCAAAATAAACAAAACACACATAAATGAATTCATAAATAAATACATAAATGAATAAATAAATAAATATATATATGAACTGATAATTAAATACATTTATAAAGAAGTGGTAAATAAATACACGTACGAATTAATAAATAAATACATATATGACTGACTAAATAAATATAGACTAACACAAATATAAAAAAGTGAACAGATAAATAAATGAGGAATAGTTTTTCAAAACTAATATTCTGCAACATTAAGGTTGCCTAAATGCATACAATACATAAAGAATCTATAACCACTTTCATGAGCATTAGCAGTGACTTTGCTTCGGTTTGAAAAATTTTATCTGAATAAGTTTAAGATCTGAAAAAGCATTACAAATCAGTTACCGTGAAAGTGCACGTAATCCCGTTGACATGTCATGCCCTTTAAGTACCAGCTCTCCATCTAGTTCTGCCCCCAACCCTAAGTTACCAAGTTCTTCTTACCCAAGTTCTCGAAGGTCTGGATGTAACCTAGATGAGAAACTGGTGGTTGAGTGAGCATAGAGTGCACGATGAACATGTATGCATCCTTGCAGTATATTGTGTTCATGTAATATAGTTTTGTAAAATAACGGCTTCTATGGCTTAATAAATGCTTTGAACTTGAATCAAAACTGACCATTCGGTGGGANACCTGCGAGTCAGTGCATTGTTTCCTGTCTCTTCTGCATTAGTTGCAACCATCTTGGCTTTCCTAGAGACTGATACTTCCTTTGCTGAGCAAAGGGTGTGGCTTCCCATTCTGTCAAATTGCAGAACCCAAAGACCCAAAGGACCCTGCTCTTTGAGTACACACCCATACAGGTGAGCCATGTGTACGTGGGAGTGAACATGTGTTTTGTGCATAAGTTATGTCTGTAAGCTTGTGTGTTTGTGGAGGTGTGCATTTGTGTTTGAGTATGTGTGCATGTGGCTGTAAAATGCTTCAAGCCCTCTTGAGGTGAAGCACTATATATATATAAATGCACTTTATGATTATTAAATATTATTTACCCACAATGAAGAATATCAGAGATTGTTGGTTGTTGTTTTTTTTTCAGAGTCTAAGCAGTGAGATCCACCAGCTATCTGGGGTTTCACCAAGACATAATTGCACACCGGAGCCCACAAAAAATTCCAGAGGAAATGAATGTTTTTGGCTTAGTCCCTTGTAAAGTCAATTCCACTTGATTGCAACTCCTTGGGAGCACTGGAAAAAAATTACAATTAAAAGGAGCTGTGCTTATGGTGATTTTTATATAGAAATACAGTATACCATCTACATAGAAAACGTTATGATTAACAGGAAGTTGCCATTATCTGCTAAACGGAGTTGACTGCAACACTTGTGAACCAGAGAAACCCTAAGATACCCAATCAATTTCACCAGTAAAAGTGCTATCATCTGTGTTCACATCTCCCAACTTTGTTCACTCTAAATGCAACAACACAATGAGTACCAACATATTATTATCAATGAAGCCATGTGGAGGTTATGGCAGTAAGCCATAGTGTTCTTGATGGTATTAGAGAGCTTTTGTTTTCAAGTTCAGATCTTCTACCGATTGTTATACTGTATGCCACCTGGAAATAATACTGTTTTAAGTCCTTTAAGTCATTTTTGAATTTACAAACAGTATTGATCTCAGGTGGTGATATAGGCATGTGCATATGGTATTTTCTGGTGTTACCATCATATTGCATAACAAGACTAACACCCCATTTTACAAATGGGCAGGCAGACAATGCACCAGCGGTGAAAGAATACCTAGAGCACCGAAAGGCATCATAGATCAATGCATTAGACTCTGTGAAAAAGTTGGACGATTGGCGAATCGGGCGGATTGAAATGATCTATCGGAGATTGTATTTCACTGCTATACACATTCCCTTTTTTTAAAAAAGGGTAAAATAAATGAAGAGGACTGATGTGTATAGTTACTTTTTGTGTATTTTTCTACGAATTTAGGTGAAAACCGCATGTTTTTACGTAACGTAGTTCTCAAGAAATCTGTGACACAAATTTGGCTGAAGCGTTTTATTAATATAGATATGAACTAGTTGTGAAATTTCCATCAGTTTTTCTTTCCTGACTTGCAATATGATTGTAACATCAAGAAATTCCAGCCCACCTGTGCCACAACCATAAGAGATACAAACTTGAACATAAAAGCTCTCTACTATCTTTTGTGAACTTAAAGCTTCTGATTTATTCATCATCCTATTTACAAAATCAATTAAAAAATTATCAAATTAAGAAAGAAATGAAGTAAGTACCCAGACCAAAAAAAAACAAAACACACATAAATGAATTCATAAATAAATACATAAATGAATAAATAAATAAATATATATATGAACTGATAATTAAATACATTTATAAAGAAGTGGTAAATAAATACACGTACGAATTAATAAATAAATACATATATGACTGACTAAATAAATATAGACTAACACAAATATAAAAAAGTGAACAGATAAATAAATGAGGAATAGTTTTTCAAAACTAATATTCTGCAACATTAAGGTTGCCTAAATGCATACAATACATAAAGAATCTATAACCACTTTCATGAGCATTAGCAGTGACTTTGCTTCGGTTTGAAAAATTTTATCTGAATAAGTTTAAGATCTGAAAAAGCATTACAAATCAGTTACCGTGAAAGTGCACGTAATCCCGTTGACATGTCATGCCCTTTAAGTACCAGCTCTCCATCTAGTTCTGCCCCCAACCCTAAGTTACCAAGTTCTTCTTACCCAAGTTCTCGAAGGTCTGGATGTAACCTAGATGAGAAACTGGTGGTTGAGTGAGCATAGAGTGCACGATGAACATGTATGCATCCTTGCAGTATATTGTGTTCATGTAATATAGTTTTGTAAAATAACGGCTTCTATGGCTTAATAAATGCTTTGAACTTGAATCAAAACTGACCATTCGGTGGGAAAGTCCTGTATTACTGCTGATAAGGGTAAGGAAATGCCTAAATCTCTTACATAGTGAAGGGGTAACTGGTTTTGGACTGAAATATGAAAAGCTAACTTCGGTTGTTCAAAACCCTGTTTCAATCCCAACATAACTCTCCTTGAATCATACTAAAAATATCTGCCAAATGTCCATTTGGCCAAAAGTTCAACAGCCAAATGTCCGCCAGCTAAATTTTCGTCCAGCCATGGCACTGAGAATTGGAGGGTTCTGTCTGGCATAAACCTTGTCTTGAGGACACATGGAATGAAAACTTGAGACTGATCAAAAGAGACAACGACACATTTCAGCATATACTTTTCTCAACAATTTTCTTTCTCCACAGTAATAGCAGGGTTACTCGACCATGAAGACAAACTCGACCATTGTAACAAACAAACAAACAACCAAACAAACACCCAAACAAACAAACAAAACAGGAAAAAAAAACAAAACAGGATATCCAACCTGGTATCTGGAAAATGGACCCACAGAATGTAGAAATTAAACATGGCTTAAGTTATTACTGTTCAGTAGCTCTCTATATAGTAATGTACATCACTGGTCTGACAAGAGGATGATTTGACCTCTCCATTACTGTTCAGTAGCTCTCTATATAGTAATGTACATCACTGGTCTGACAATAAGATTATTTGACCTCTCCATTACTGTTCAGTAGCGCTCTATATAGTAATGTATATCACTGGTCTGACAATAAGATGATTTGACCTCTCCCCCTCCCTCACACAATCCTGAACTTCACAAAAGCTGATCAAAGCTAAAAGGCTAAGATACAAATGCTTAAAAGATAGTGGGAAAAGTATATTTGTGATATTATATCTTCAGCCCCCCCCNCCCCCCCAACAATCTCATTTTCTTCAAAACAGAGAAGAATAGGCTCGTAAAGTGCTCTTTCAGTATGATGCTTCTTCATAGTTGGTACTACATTACCTACATATTTTATCAACCACTATTTCTGGTATCTTTTTTATTAATAATGAGTACTGTAATAAATTTATAACCTGAATCTCTCTATTTGTCTTTGACATAAAGCTGAATCTTGCTTCCATAATGCTGTGTAGCATACATCGATTATAAGCAGTAATAATAATGCGTTTATAAATCTTGTACCTACACAATGCAGTCACTGCCTGCTCACATGACTTTACATCATTATTACCCCAGAAGGCGATGTCACTCAATAACTTTCTCAACTTTCTGGTGAGCACAGAGGCAGCTGCCATTTTACAGATGCTGGTAATTTGCATTCAGATATCTTTTGCTGCCTATAGCCAGGTATTTATCTTACAGATAGCTTGACAGTGGAAAACGTGTATGAAATTCTTTTCCCAAATTATTTAATTACATAACCAAAGTTGGGAATTGAATCCATGACTAACTGATCCAGGATCCAACACCATAACCACTCAGCCACACTAAGATGTTCCGACTGCACAAACAAAGGTATTGCCTTAAAAAAGTGAAGATACACAAAAAATTTAAAAGGGCAACAAATCACAAAGGGAAGGTGTGCATACACTGATACCTAGACCTAGGCAACTTATTCTTGGTTTCATGACGTTGAACTGATTGAAGATGGAAGATGCATATAAACGTCCTCTACTGTGTACCCCTTAAGAACTGAGAGCGTGTTATGAATTATCTTCCTCACATCTGGCTTAGTGCTACTGACATAGTAAGATGTCCTGCACATTTCATAAGCCTGTCATGCTTTATGTCACAGACTAATTCTTGGAAATTGGAAACTGTATAATTTTAGTGTGGTATTTCCATGTCACATGAAAACTGGTGTTCAGTGGGTTTAGGTATCCACCACAGTAGCCATTCTCCATTTTCCATGGCTATGTTACTTCTAAGAACATGGCTACATATGTTCAAAGGCAGTACATTTCTGTACTTACACATTAACTAAGTATGTATGCTTCTATTATTTAGTGTGCAGTGAGTTAAGACACCCACTGCAGTAGCCACTTTTCAAACTTTACCTGGCTATGTTGCTTATCAGGTGGTTGCCATCTCTCAATGTTCAAAGACAACACAATTTTGTACTTCATACTTAAAATAAGTGTGTGCGTCTATTATTTTGTGTGCAGTGCCTCATCTGAACCTATCACTTACTATCACTATCACTGTGTTCTGGAAAGGAATTTAACAGAGGTCCAGGAGAGTCCCATCCAAGATGGGTTCAGGTACATTTCTGTCCCTGTGGAAAACTGCATTTCATAACCCCAAAATCTGAACCAAGAATCGCAAAATTTGCATGCAAAAAGTGATAAAAATTGCACTAAAATGTTGCCAAAATAGCTTCGTAACTTCATTATATTTACCAATGTTGAAAAATTGTAGAAATGGAACACATTTTCTTTGTTCCAGTTCACACAGTACTGCAACACTGGCAGAAAAGTGCACTGTTTGGCCAAAATCAGCAAAATTTGTATCAAATTTGCAGAAAATGCATAAGCTGACGAAAATTTGCAAATTGCAACAAAGCCTTAAAAATGTAGAAATTTGTGATAATTTGTGACCGCAATTTTCTGGGGGGACAGATATAAGCCCCAATCCCTTTCACCCCATCCATGAAGTTTTGAAAATCTACATTCCCAAACATAGCTGGAAGGTTTAAAAATTTCTTCACTGCATCTAATACCTCAAACTCTCCAGATTATAAAATCACACTTTCAACTGGTGTTTTCATGCACAAAAAAGTGCTTATGGTTCTTCTTAACATGATTAATGGCAAGCAATACATTCTTCTGATCTCTAGATTTCATCTTAATTTGTCATCATGATGTGCTTCAGCTCCACACATCTGGCATGGCCGGTGGCAGTGAATGGAATGTTGTACTAGACTAGGAACTCACAAACAAATCTTCAACAGCTAGTACCTTACCCTGCTACACTACTACAGTCAAGATACAAAAGAGTAGCAATTTACAGCATTAGTCCAGGGCAAATGTCAAAGAATACAAGCCCACTATTTTGTGAACAAGAAAAGTGTCTAAAATCAACCATCATCCATAATCAATAACTTAAATATGTATTATAATAATTCATTTTGATAATAATATACAATAAATAGTAATAATAATGATAAATTACCCTTGAATAGTGTTCATATCCAGAGTAAACTCCTAATGCATTACAGAGAAAAATTTCACACTTACAGATGCATTCCTTGCTATGACTATTCATGCGCTCATACATTTGCACACTCATACATTTGTTTCAGACAATATACAGTATTACCCATTTGCGCCAACAGCAACCAAAATAGAGATTATCTAGTATTTGTTTTGTCAGTTGAGTCTCTAAATTCTGGAGAGATATGATGCTTACGTAATGTACACCTGCCTCCAGGTTGTACAATGTATTAGCATATTTTTAATGGGAAGGGCACTATAAAGCATAACCATAATGTGTACTGCATGGCACTTGTCTAAGTTGGTGCATGTTTTATGCAAAATTGCAAACCAATGTGCCAAACAGTGTTTTTTGGTTTTTTTTCTGTTGTGAGTAGTGGTCTCAGGAAAACTGTCTCAAATTAAATCATTCAACATGGATAATATGCAGCTGCCGATGGCAAAACTTTTAGACATCATGGATGTTTCATCATTCTTTCTAGTTGCTACTCTGTTAAACACGTTTACTTTACATATTTAATTTCCACATTTCTTTAAATGCTTGCCAGAGTGCTAGTCCTAAATATGTTATCATTTAAAGCGGGCTTATTACTCTACCTACCACTGATACAAAATGCCACTAATTTATGAGTGTGTTAAACCATCTGCAAATAAACACTAGGAGCACAACATCAAAACATGACTACAAGCATAAAAGATTCATACCAATGCTGTTTTGTTTTGGTGTCAGCAGAATCTGTATACTGTAAATCTATATTACCTCAGAACTGTCCATAAGTTTTGGAAATTAGCAAGAAAGTGCTGCACATGCATCTTTATCAGTGTTTCCATAATCTTATTTTTTGCCGGCTTTGACTTGTGTCACTGCGAAGTTTCAAAGGATTTTCGAAGGCTTTTCATTTGTTCTGTGTCAAGTTTTTGCCTGTGATCTCGTCCCGTGTGACATATTATGTTTAGATGAAGGTCAAGAGCCATACTGTGTTGAGTCATGCACAACTAGTCTACACAATGATGGACTTGACAAAAGATCCATCTAGTTGGAGACAAGATTTGTGAAAATCTCAGAAATTAAACTTTCTGAAGACATATCTAGATCTATTTGGCTATGAAACATTTATTATTATTCAGGAATCTAAATTTTCTTCATTCCTGTTAATCGTGCACATAACTTCAAGTATCTACAGTAAAAACCCACTTATGCAGGATGGCTGTTTCAGACAAATCATCCTGCTTAAGCGGGGGCCATCATCATCATCTACACAGTAGTAACGGCTTGGGGTAAGTTTTTCCACATTGTAAAAATCTCTTAGGAAGGATGGTATACTGACCACATGCTTTAAAGTTCTCTCTGATTTCCAAACTTATGGAAAGTTCCTAAGTAAAATCCATAATTAAACTATACTGGTTGCAGTTCAATGATAATTTTTACAGAGGGACTTGATTTAAATAAAGGAAGTTGGTACCCACCTTCGCATCCCATATATGTATAATTATAAATGTGTAAGTATCAGTAACTTGTACTCTACATAGGTGATCAATATTTCATTTAAACTGATGTAGATGCGCATACAGTACATTCTTGTGAACTTCCTTCACCTACTTCATGTGCCTCTCAAAAAAAACTGCAACCAGTATAGTTTCATTATAAAATTTACAGGGAGTACAAATATGAACAATGAAAACAAGGACTGTCAGAAACCAAATAAAACAATGCACTGCAACAAAACTTATAAATTAAGTTCAGTTAGCTCTAGTTATCTTGGACAGAACTGACTGAGAGAACATAAACTAACCATAAAAATAGTGATTAAACTAATATCATGTGATCCAATAATTCCAATAATAAGTGCCCCTACAGATCCAATTTTGATCCATCGAATAATCTTTGATGTTAACAACAATTCCTGCAGACCAGATTCTGAACAACGTTAAGTTATCAAAGTTCGTCACTGGGTTGAGTGAAACCCTGGTTGGCTGTATGTTAATGTCCCCTGAGTCTGGGGCCAAACTGGTTATAAGAAACTGCTAACAGAGGTTGGCGTATCCAATTGAAGATTTAGGCATCAGTCAAACAGACCCTGGTCACACATGCTACTATCATACAAAAGTAGAAAAACAAAAAGAACACAGACAGTGTAATTATTAAAATCTGAGGCAGCAGGATGTCCATTGTCCAACCACAGAAAAGATGATTAAAGACAGTTTAGGAAGGGGAAAATGCACCTTGAGGTCTGAGAGTGCTGTACAATATGGATTTGGAAACACGTAGTCTTCCACAGACATCACATACAGCCACACTTGGGAGCTTGCCGATTAAAAATAGGATCTCTAACCACCATAAGAATTGCATTAGTGCATCGGTGCTGAATTCACCTTATGTAGCGCTCAACATGTAGAGTTAATGTTATTCTTATGATGGTAAGAAATCCCACCGTAAATGCACAAGATCTCAACTAACTGCAGTCTGTTGTTGATATCCAGTTAACACTCTTAAGGTGGCATTATTGTGCCCAGTCTTACTCCACCTCAATGTTCCACAAACCGTATGACTAAACTATACCATGTACTTTCACCATATGAGGGGCTTCCCATGGTTGAAAAAGAATTGGAAAAGAAAATTTCCATGACTTCTTCATAATGTCTCCAGGTGATGTGACATACTTTCCATGATGATAATGTCAGTGACATCACCATTTAATGGAGACGAGCGTACATATCCAATGAGTCATAGGCACCGTCAGCATCTACAACTTCAGATGACTGCTGCAGAGGACTAGGCATCTAGAGATCTGCTCAGAGTACAAAGATGTTAGTTGTGCTAACAAACAACCCGGTAACCCTACTACACGTTTTGCCGCAGAAAGTCTATCAGGATTCATCAGATTTTCACTCTGGTTCTTGTACAACAGAGTAGTTCCAAGCAAAATGAATCTCAGATCCAATATTTTTAATGTTCCATGATTTTTCCATGAGAGCTTGCCATTTTCTGCGGAATCCAATAGCAAATTTCAATGGTCTGTGCAGCTTTTTCAGGTCTGCGGCGATTATAGCCTTCACACTGAATTGATATCGAAGTTTTCAAGATACAAAATGTCAAATGCTGATGGAGACAGCCTACATAGAGCAGTGAAAACAGGTTATGATAACAATTTGTGTTTGCCTTGTGCCCTAGTAAGAGTGGATAGTGTTTTCATAAGGAGACTTGTGTATGGTAGCCTTGGTGTATTCCTCTAAGTTAAGAATGAAATCAGTATCACAAGTGTTGCGTTCTGTTGAAGGATGACATCGAAATGCAAAATCATCATCAAAATGTCCAGTCCTCCTGCATGGAGACTTCACTCATCTTGCGTGTAAAGTCATCATCTTCCACTGATAAATCTGTGAAGAGGAATATGGAAATAAACTGTCAGAAAATGATGGACCAAGAAAATATATATCCCTTTGATTACAGTTCCAAATATGGCTGGCATTTCTTGTTTCTGACATGTTATCAATCTCATATGATAAAATATATTTCAGCCTGAAAGATCTGATAAGTTTTTTGGTTACTTTGCATTTCAGAGTTCAAAACCCAAGACACCCAGGGCTAAACTGGATAAAACTCCTTTCCTTACTGCATAAATTCTTAAACAGCTGGAAATAGAGAATAATGAAGCATAAAAGAGTTGTAAAATGTAACTTTAAAAAGAAGCATTTGATGGCAGTACACAAAGCTGAGTGACAATGTGAGATATGAATTCCTGAAACCTGGAAAAGTCCATTCCCACTGTTGTAAATGAGGTATTCATATACTCAGAAGTGCATCTCTCCATTCATATATTCCACACAAATTTCAGCATGAAATTACGTGCTGTTGGTTTTTTTTCAGTTTAAAATTATGAAATGTTGTAAGTATGTATCGCTGAGTAGCAGTCCCTCTGGTACCATGAGTGACCCTCCTCCTCCTCCCTCCCTCCCTCCTCCCATCTGTGGGCTTTATACTCAGAAGGGCATCTCTCCATTCCTGTATTCCGCACAAATTTCAGCATGAAATTGTTTTTTTTAAATTCAAAATTATGAAATGTTGTAAGTATGCATCGTTGAGTAGCTATCCCTCTGGTACCACGGGTGACCCTCCTCTCTCACTCATCTGTGGGCTTGGAAATGTCATAAGTTCATTGCAAATTTGTAACATAAAGATGCAGCAGTATATTTGCATTAAAGAACATTATTGCCATCAGTACTGCCTTACCTCTAGGCGCCCTGGCAATGTCTGTCAGAGGTGTGACTGGTTCTAGTAAGGATGGCAAAACTGATGAAGATCTGTTTTTGATATTCTTGAACACTGGGTGGTTAAGTAATTGGGCTGCAGATGGTCTGAAAGAACAAACATTAATTTCGCTTTTAAATAGTTGTACATGCACAGCCCGTTCAAAGTATTTCTTTACTTTTCTGAAATCATTAATCTATACTGTTTGTGCAGAATGTATTTTTGTAAAGAGAGGGAACTGAAATAAAGAAGTTTTGTTGAGATTCGGGGAAAAGAAAGCCTGTGCGAACACATTTCTTGATACAACTGTTTTCCACTTCACAAGTTCTTGTGATGAAGGTATCATAACATGCCACCTTTATTTAACTGCTGTTACAGCATTGGAATGAAATCCCATTGGTACTATTCAAAGGATGAAGTGATCACAAAACAAATCATTTCTTCTGTACAAATACTTCCATTGTCAATCTCAACAGGTACTCTTTGGACCATACTGCCCATCTGCCCTCAAAATTTATTGATCAAACAGTTCATTTGGACTGGACTCATTGGTAACTTATTTGCCACAAAGAAAACAACATTCAGATCATGAATACTGTATAGCAACTTAATTCCCTTGTTTGTGGAACCATGGGTGTTACCAAATGAAAGACAGCAAAGCCGAAGGTAGTTTTAACAACGGCTCAACATACCCACCAGTAACCAGTACTGAAAATAAGTTCACTAATCATTATTCTTTAGTGTTAACCAATAATAATAACAATGGAAAAGTACTTGTTTGACATTTATAATTTACCTTTAGTCAACATTATCAGGCATTCAACGTCCCTAGTTCTCTTTCTTGATTTCAGTAGCCTGCATTATTCAAATGACTAAAATGTGGAACCCCGCTAGCCACAAACTAGTAAACAAAGATCTCTCATTCTCAGTGACAACATGAATTGGTACATATATGCTTAGAACAAAGGCCCTACCTTACATAAGGATCTCTTTCTAAGCACAAGGAGGTAAAATCATGTAGATGAGGAGAAAATGTTCGCTTGAAGAAGATAGCGTCAGCTCTTTCTTGTGTAGAGCCAGATTGATCCTCAACTTCGTCTGTAGATGGAAAACAGTCAAACAGGGTTATATTTGGAAAGGTCTCTTTCAAATGTCACTCACAAAAGAAAACTGTGATTTTGAAACTGTAGCCCATGCCAGAAACAAGGCACTTATCAGTGAAATAAAGAACATCGTGTGCTATGCCTAACTCTTTCTGCCTAGATAGCAAATAACTGTGCGATCAAAATTTTCATTGCTGCCATTAAAACATGTCTATGGAAGTAAGAATCTGTTTAAGCATAGCCACCTGCATATGCCAGAACAGAACATATTATCTAAGAATAAAGGATAAGAAGTCAAACCTTCCAAGAACCCATTCAACCCACACATACCTTCATCAATGACAAATTCACCAACAGTTGTGGAGTCTGCAAGTCTTGGCTTGGTGCCACTCAATTTCTCAAGTAACATCTGCAAGTACAAATTATGAGCATAAGATGTAAAATACCCAAGCAGTAGCACAGGAAACTAAATGAATTATATTGTATTAAAAAAACATTTAAAACTCTGTTACATAAGATTACAGTATGACTATGTATGGAAATTATCACATACACAAATCACAAAAATTTTGTAAAGCTTCGCTGCAGAGAAACTATATATTGAGCTTACAAGGACTAAAGGGCAAATTTGGTAAATGATGAAGATATTTACTAATTATCAGCATGTGTATCACTACATGCCACTCCACAAATTGTGGCTCATTCCATAGATGATGTGATGGTGTACAGCACAACCATAAAAACAAATATAAAGCAAGTCCCAAATATGTTTGTAAAGTTTCACTACGGAAAAATTGTGTCTTCAGCTTACAGTACAAGTCTTCGAAGACGAAGACAGCAAATATTAAAGATACCTACTAATATCAAGCCCATATGTACCATTACATTTACATTTCACAAATTGTGGCTCATTCTGTAGCTGATGCACTACCCACACCCCAAAAAAAAGACAAATATAAAACAAAACTTCACAATATTTCAAGAAGGGATTGAGAAACAACCTACTAATATCAAGCCCATGTACCATTACATTTCCACAAATTGTGGCTCATTCCATAGCTGATGCACAGCACACACACACACACAAAAAAGACAAAGATAAAACAAAACTTCACAATATCTCAAAAAGAGACTGAGAAACAAACCTGTGTAGCTGGCATGTCAGTGAACGGTGACTGTCCATTGGCCAACTCACATGCCAGGATTCCTACGCTGTAAACATCTGACCTGAAATTGTAGCCACCTAAGTTCTGTGGACAGGCAGAGAATGAAGGATGAGAAACACAGAACAAATCTATACATTTGGCTTACCAGAACTTGCATTTAAAAGTGAAACTGCAAACATGGACTATCACCAGGAAAGACAGATAGATAAATGAAGAAGTTGTGTGTCTATCTACATAAACACAATCCCATGTAGCTTAGCTGTTATAAATTTTATTCCAAATATTAACCATACTGTGTCTTTCTCTCCTAATCTCAAAAATCTTATGTTTTCCAAACTTCATCATCCAGTCTGGTTCAAACTCCGTGTTGTCACTCATAAGGATATTCCTCTATGTTGGGAAAAATTGCTTTCCATAATTTATTGGGAAAAATCATGAAATATAAAGCCTGATTTTGTTCTTTTTAAAAGTTGAATTCTATTTACACTAAATTTGTTTCAACATCATGTTTGGGAAATGCAAGGAGAAAATCATTCTCACTGCAAGGGAAAAGCATATGACCACAATGTCAATGATCAAACTGTTCAACCATACCAGACATTATGACTTGAAATTATGATAATCTTCCAGGTGCAACTTAAGTTCGATGCAATGCCATGTGCAAAAGCACAACCCTCTTTTCTTGCTCCTCCCTCCCCCTCCACTGAATTCCTCATAAATAACAGGTTAATCCCATGTCTCTGCTTCCTTATCTGTCATCATCTTACATCATCTTCTACTTCTTTACACTTCCCTCCTCAGACTATTCTATCTGACCGCCTTCATTCAATCAACCTTATTCCTTTTGCACTTTTAGAAAATGCCACACCATTTAACCATTTAGGATAGATAAATTCACTGACCTGTTCTAGCAACTCTGGACTGTAACAATGCAGACATTCTATTGTGTGCAAGGGGAACTCATGCACCTTCCTCAGCCATTTGCCACTCTGTAATGTACTCATGGAATTGTGAAGACCAGACAAGCACACCTGGCCATTTTTGGAGATCATCACATGGCTTGCTTTTATTCCTCTGCGGAGCAACAACAAGGAAGAGCCTGTTGCAGAAAATCTCTTCAAGGGGGTAATGTCTCTCTTTAAAAATGGCAATCTTCTTGCATGAAAAGATTATCAATCTGATTTCTTCTTCATAAATGATAACAAGTCCTGTTGTCGCATAATGACAGAAAATTGATTTTTTAATAATGTTTTCACATCAGCTTTCAACAGTTTCCATGGCGCTTTACAAATCCTTTCTGTAGATGTCTCATAGGGGGAAAATACAGAGTATTACAATTGTGCTATGGTTTCAGTTTCAGCTCTTTCTCACTTAACACTGAGAAAATCAAAGGCTTGAGAACACAATAATCTACAGCAAGCTGATAATTCAGTGCGGAGTGTTAATGTCATGGCACCTGTAAAATTCTGGACCTGCCAACAATTTCACAAGATACAAACATCATAAAATAACACCTGTTGCAAGTTTCATGGCTCTATGCATGGTTGATTTAACTGCTATACACTTGTCTTTCTTGGTTAACCCTTGTATACATACATATATTTAAGCTTAAACAACCCTTCCTTCTAATGCAAGAACCATATTCCTGCCCCATTAAAAATGCGAGTGAGATACTGATATCCTGGCAACATAATAGTAAGTTGGCACACTACACAGTGAGGCGCTAACAGTTTCTGATCATTGCCAGACTCAGTCAAACCAACAGAGGTGTGGAATTAATCAATGTCAAAGTTACTTCAAAACATTTCTTAGACATCAACAATCAACAAGAACTAAAAGTGAAATCTCTTCCTCCTACCTATGAATAATACCCCTTTGATGTATATATTCCAGAGCTAGGAGAACATCTCGTAAAATAAATACTATGGCCTGCTCTGGCAATCCAGAATGGAAGTAAGCATGCATCAGATCTCTGCAGGAACCTGTGGAGGGCAAGATAAGATTCAAATATAATAAATCTTGATCGCAGAAATGGGTCTTGAACACAGGTCAAACCCCTGCATGAATGATACACATTATGAAATGTTCACCTTAAATGTCAATAAATGCTATTTATTACTCATATTATGTAGACTTCATTAATATGTAGTGGAATTCAATACAATCACTGTCTTAACACAATGTCCTGTTTTGCATACTCCCAATCAATAGTCCCAATTGTTTTGTTTCTTGTAAAGGCACTACTGATAACATAAAGCTTGATCCAAAAGAATAATTGTGTTAACATAGTTCCACCGCAATTACTATTTTTACCCCTCCCCCGTTCCAGTTTTGTTTTCTTTTGTACCACATTAATCAAAAGTTCATCAGAATCTTCTACAACTATTATCAGAAAGTGCATCCTCATCTGCAAAATCTAAAAAAAAAAAAACAAACTACACGTGCCGCCTAACACTTAGCTGAACTGTTGTATGTTAGTATGCAAGACTTGTGACTCTACCCTTCATATAGATTCTTGTCATCGTGTCTGGTCAAACTTACCAAATGCCATAAGTGGCATGATTGCCCACAACTCTTGACCATTGATAAAGCTGCAGTAAAATGGGAGAACGTGTGGGTGGGAAAGCTGCTGTGTCAGTATGATCTCATTCTGAGGACAAAGGAAGGCTGTATGTTGTACAACTTCCTGTCTAAAGACATTGTCAGATATTTGAATGCAAGTGTTCAGCCAAAATAAAATGGAAAAATAGCTCTGCATGTTCCCTGAGGAGCCATCACGTGCCACTGGTCACTTGCGGCAGTTCAAACTCTTTAAAATACATGAGATCTTTATGTGTACACTGACCCCTCTCTTTAAACTGCAACAAAGTGATAACAAAACCCTTGCTCATGCAAATCCCTCACTGGCAAAATTGTAAAAAATCTTTTGAAGTCACACAAGTTTACTGAATTAAAGGAATATCAAAGTCCTAATTTTCAATCACTTTTTCTGAGTCTAGAATTTCTGTGGCTGTATGCATAATCCTTAACGTTAGTTAACGCAATGCGGTAACCATGGGAAGCTCACAAAATATTAATAGTGTTCACTGTAGTTAACAAAGCACGTTAATTAACATATGGATTTTGCATACAGCCACTGAAGAGGTAGAATCTGTGGCTGTTACAAATGTTACCAAAGCTGAAATGTTGGACAAGCTCTGGCAACTTGTTTGTGAAAATTTAAAGGGACAGATACAGATATTTGCTTCGCCACCTAAAAAGATCCACATTACTTTTTCAAAAACTTTAACCATGATTTTTTCACTCTACCTGACCATCTGTGAGAAAACACTATTGGAATTTTGGGATTTTCACCCTCTGTATGCCTCCCTTACTAGAGCTGTATGACATAAAACGAGAAAAGCTGGAAGACAACTGGTGCAGATGTGTGCGAACTGTTTTAACCAATCGTTTGCTCACTTATCTCGCTTTTTGACATCACAAAGCACGAATAATGGTAGTACAGGAAGAAAATACCAATATTTCTGTGGTGTTTATTCAAAAACTGTCAGGTGAAAGGAAAAATATACAGCTTAAATTTTATAAAACAATACTGTAGACATCCTAGGCTGTGAAGCAAATAACTTTCAAAATCTTCAATGATGAGTAGTGAAAAGTGCCAAAAGTAAAATGCATGACCAGAACTCCCTTCACTAAATCTAATGCTCTCTAAGCATAATATTACATGGCTTCTATTTTGAATTGAGTTTTCATATCCACAACCTTTCTCTCCTCCAAAATGTGAGGGAAGCCAGCCAATGGGTGAAAAACATACCTGTAAATAAGACAGCTCTCTGTCCCAAACCTCCAAATTAACTCTTTTGATAGATACTAAAGTATCTGAAGGAATATGCTTCGCCAAAGATATGGTGGAGGTGTTGGAATGACCTTTGCCTGTGAGATAAAAAAAGAGTTGATTCCTGAAACTCGTCTCAACATTATATACAAAACCATGGACTGAATAAAAGCTTCCATTTGGACACACTGAGCTAGACATGTGTCCCAAACTAGCTCAAAACAGTGAAGAATGATAAATGATATTACTTTCTCTACCATATGAAAAACACAATTTTCACGGATAATAACGACATAGAATTGGACTGAAGTAATGGACAAAACGTGTATCTATGGATAAACAACAAAAATAGAACTGTTTTCAACCAGATGTCCACTGGCACAGTTAGCTTGTTCTCTTTGGGGCAGCTTTAGGCCTGAGGATCAGAACACCTATGGACATATCCAGAGGACAGTGATGATGCTTCCAGCAACATGTAACAAGGAACAAACAACACAAATAATAAATCAACGAAAATCTTTCCACTGTCTTAGTAGGTGTACTGCTTACCTATAACAGCAAAAAGCTCATACTGCAGTCCGTCAGGTGGGTAGTGAATGAAGCCCTGAGTGCTCATACCTGATGCAGGTTTTGCTGCTCCTTTATCACTATCAGACTGTCACATGGGAAAGAAAGAATGCCTGTATGCTTACTACTGTCATCCCACAACAAATCTGTGGCCGTATGCATAATTCATATGTTAATTAACATACTGCGTTAACTACTACTACAGTGGACCCTACCAATGTTTCGGGAGTTTCCCGTGGTTACCGGAGTGCGTTTACTAATTAATACTAACGTAAGGCTTAGAATTAGGCCACTGTTCACCTAATGATAAAAACAGTTTTATTTGCTAACACTGTGCTGAGAAGATATAATGCTGGATAAAACAGCAGAGAGCATCATGAAAGGCACACTACATCCAGTGAGCTGTTACAATGGTGGCTATAGCAGCAGAGACTGTCACTCCCTCATTTATCTCATGGATCCTACATGATGGTGCTCATCCTGTTGATTCATGACTCAGAGAAGAGTGTCACTATTCCTGTTCAAAGCACCCCCTTTTGTCACAATTTCTTATGGAGATCTACAGCCTGTGAAAGGGGTAAAATCTTATCATTTCATAATATTGTTAATTAGCTGCTTCAACATATGATTGAAGCCATCAAGAATATCTAACACCACAGCAGTTGTTGGAAGAGAATGAAGATTTTTTTTTAAATCCTGCCTTGCCAGAGTGTTAAAGCATTCAATCTAATTGACATTTTAATAATCCACCCCAGTTTCTACTCAAGAATGATGGATATCAAAGAAGAAGTATTTTAACCTAAAACTTCATGAATGTTTCGCCTGCTGATCACATTGATACAGATTTTGCAGCATTTCAACTTATACCATCATCTGGACACATGCACGATATTTGGGAGGGAAGATCGTGGAGGATAACTCCTCAACAGTTACTGGAAATAAATGCAAAGCACATGCAAGGAAATGCATTTTGTGCAAAGATCAGTTCTAGACAAATGCTGTGACGAAAGATAAGGCATACATTCCAGTGCCCATAGTATAATTTGCATGCAGCTGCGGTGCATTTTCTTTTCACACTATAATCTCCATCCCAGGTCTTCCCTCACAATTCAAGCAGTGTTAACATCTGAACTTAAAGAAACAGGTTCTCTGTAACTGCTTACCAACTACAATTTTACTACTGGCAATTCAAACCTGTTGTTTGGTATATTTCTTGGATTTCTTGACAAAAGGACGGGATTCAGACTTGTTCTCACGATGGCTGTTTTCCTTTGGTGAACATGCACAGCTCTGATTAGGACAAACACATGCATGAAAGCTTAGAAAAGATCAAACATAAATGTCACCATAGTGTCACTGTGCTGTGACAACAGCCAAACTCAGATGCAATTGCTAAGATACACATCAAAAACCAATCACTTCTCTTTTGCAACAAAAATGTTTGCTAACATTGTCTCAGAAGTGTAAAAAATGACTTAAACTGTTCTCATAGCACAGTGACAGTATAAAGAAACAGAACTTAAAACATGTTATATTTTCAATTTTTCCCTTACTCTCTAATGGCGCCTGTTATTTGTTATCATCTGACTGTCTTTGTCTCCACGTAAATTTAAAACTTACTCCTTTATATCAAATGCTGAATAAAACAATGGATACATCTGACACACATCAATAGATAAACCAAATTATTTCCTCTTCTCAATTCTGTTCCCTCCTACCAACCCTCAGGCATTTAGTGAACTGTAAAAGATGTCAATCCATGAAGTTGGCAAAAGGCCATTATAATGGAGAAATCACATTATGAAATGTCTGGAAGTTTTGTTGAGAGCCAAATCCAGCTTACTTAATGTCAAGATACTGAAAGTAATAAGACAGCCAATATTAAGATACTTACAAGGAGAGACATTTGTCTCCTCAGTTGTTCGTTGTTTGGACCCGGCTTGATTCTCACTCTTCATATGCTGATTTTGATGTGCATTAAGCCACTGTGGTCAACTAACTCTGAAATCTGAATGAAAAGTTTGAAATCAACTTTAGATAATTATATCACATCAACTGTAGCACAGGCAAAAGGAAATCAGATTTAATAAACGGTAAGACCCCAACTACTTTATCAAAAGATTTCAGTATTAATAATAATGGACAGGGTACTGATAATTATGAGATTTCACTGAAAGTCCACGACACCAAAGAAACACAATAAAATGTAGAGGACAGCTGAGATATCAATACTACAATGTCAAATATGTGGATGCTTATGTGGACACATGTGGATGCTTTCTAAGAACTTCACTAATTAAAGTAATAACTATCATGGCAAAAACAATAAAAAGGTTTAAAATTAACAGGGACCTTTAGTTAATGAATCTATCCTTTCAAAGAAGCTACTGAGGTTGTGTTATCAGAAATTTTGTGTATCCAGGGTGTTTTTTACACAAAACAATGCAGTTGGGTGTGTTGAAAGGGAGTGTGCTAAACAGAGCATGTGCTAGGCAACTGATTGTATTAACAGAGTTTTCCTGTATTTACTTTGACTTTCAACCTGTTTCTACTTTAAAAGCCAGGAGTCACTGCTTGTGAGTGGCCAACTCTTACATCAACAATGGCTAGATATGATGAGGAGTTAAAGCCAAATTTAAATCCATATAAGGAAGACAACATCCAAGCTCCATGAGTGTGGATAATAAGACAAAACATGTTCAGTTTCATTCAAAATTTAAAGTCATGATCTTTGTCAGTAGCAGTGGATAATCAACATCACCTAATCATTACTGGCTTTGATGGATTTTGGCCTGTTTGAGACTATCAACACCATAACAACATCATTTGCATCTCACAATGAGTGAGGATCTGAATGGAGAAGACAGCTCTCTGAATCTACTCTCTCAGTCAGACTCTGATCAGCTGCATAATAGGTAAAGGTGCTACATCAATGGTGTCCACATAAACACTGCAATTTTGTGTTATCTGAGCAGGATGAACATGTTATTGAATGGCCCAAGGCTGTCATGAAGTAAAATATAATTACATACAGTCATGCATATCATATTCATGTAGACTAGTCTACTGTCTAACTCTAACACTTAACAGTTCGAAGTGTAAGTTTTGCAGCAGCCAGTATTCATGGACATCTTATATTTCCTTCTCTTGTCAAACCTTCCCCTACTGATCTCTTATACAGAAAGCCTCCAAAGCCACAGGTGACTGATATGCTGCAGATTTTCTTTCTTCTTTTGTTATGTTCTCACTGCATCAAGAGTATGTCCGAAAACAAAATGCTGTCCGCAATTTCATACACTAATATCAACTCTTGTAATAATGCGGCCCCAGTTCTCTCGCCTAAACAAGCCGCTACTTAAATTAATCCACAATCTAACTAAAAACGTGGCAATCCAAACATTATTGCAGTGATAAATCGGCAAAATCAGGTCACAGATATGGACTCCTTAAAAGACTTACCCAGTTCACAATAATCGGGTGAAGTTTGCCGTTCTTGCATTGATAGGGTTGATTCCTCTTGTCAAAGTCTGTCTACTGAGACGGAAAATGGCCGCTGCATGAAATAAAAAAGTACGCTGGTCGTCCGTACATACAGTTTCTAGCTAAGTGAAGCCAAACGAATGCTTTATCTATCCTTTGTGATGCGCAGGTATTAAACATTTGCACCTGAATCCTTTTCGCCAACAGTTTTCGAAGCCCTGACCAACATTCCACACAAGCATAAAATTTACTATAAATAATTGAAATTGCGAAACAAAGCAAAGACGACTGGAATTGCAATTTACAACTGCAAGGGGGGTCACTCTTGAGAAATCTAGAAAAGCATCATCATGGCCGATCCTGTGAAACCAGACCTTGGTCTTCTTGAAGAAGATGACGAATTTGAGGAATTTCCTGCCGAAGGTGATGGTTATTTTGTGTTCATATGAGAGTATATTAGCTTACAAATACATTTAAAGGACTTATGTTGTAATGCTGATGTTCCTATTGATGAACTAGACTAGTGTAGATCCAGACGTCTAGCAAACCCCGGTTCTTTTGTCTTTGANTTTTACATAACATGAATAATAAGGACTCAAATAATTTTATTCTTTGACACAGATTTTCTTTTTTCATTTTTTATTAAAACAAAATCTGTGAGATGGGTTATTGCGTCAGCACAGTGAGACTTTGTGTGGATGGTATTAATCTTTATACATGTATGCAGAGGTTTGCTTGAGTCACTGTATTGCAGGGAGACAGTGTGATGTAGTGTTTGTATAAGATGATTTTATTTTCCCCTCACACTGAAAGCCAGTGACTTACTGCACATGAGTATCTCTGTACGTCTCTTGAACTGAGTGAAAGACCAGTTTACTGATGTGAGCTTTAGTCAACTCCTGAGATCTGTAGCAGTCATCCCTAATAAGCAATGGTAAAGTCAGCTATGTTCACTGTTCATTCTATTTCATGAGACTTTGATGTCAGTTTTGTCAACAGTCAAGAACATTACAGTTATCTCAAATGCTTGTTTTGCATATATTTGTTGCATTTACATGTACAGTACTGTACGATGTTGACACATGCAGCTGCGCATCTAAGCCTTTGCATGCAATTAAAACATTAACTTGAACAACAATAAATGAACATATGGGTTCCAAGGAAAGGTGAACCAGTTTCCAAATCATAATTCATAGGAAAGACCAAATATAACATGAAATTAGGTCAAACCAATCGAAAGCCGCACTTACCCCCTAGGCGGCCGCCATATTTGTTTTGACACACGCAGCTGCGCGGTAGGGGGTTTCCCCTTTAGCCCTATTTTTCTATGAGATCTGGTTTTGTCATTTGTTGTTTCGATGTGGTTTTAGGTGTAGCCCAGTTGGGAATGGTTTTAAAAAACAAAAAAAACTTAAACTAGGAAAACTAGATCTAAATATTAGACAAAACCCAGTGTNAATCTAGAAAAGCATCATCATGGCCGATCCTGTGAAACCAGACCTTGGTCTTCTTGAAGAAGATGACGAATTTGAGGAATTTCCTGCCGAAGGTGATGGTTATTTTGTGTTCATATGAGAGTATATTAGCTTACAAATACATTTAAAGGACTTATGTTGTAATGCTGATGTTCCTATTGATGAACTAGACTAGTGTAGATCCAGACGTCTAGCAAACCCCGGTTCTTTTGTCTTTGAAATCTTTGTCCTGGTAGACTAACTCAGTAACTGGTTCGTCTCATTGTGACATCGTTTTTGTGTGCTTATTCGGTGTGGCATTTCCATTATTGGGATCCTGAGTCTAACGATGAAATGATTTATCATCGAAATGTTATAACTGAAATTGAGTAGGCCTAAGCTGATTACTGGAGTATAACATAACATAACGGAGATGGGGTTCCAAATTTACTGTTATTAATTTAATAAGTTTTGTGGGTAGGAATATCCCAGAAGTGTCAATAACTGATAACCGCCTTCTCATTATCTACCAAGATTTCGCTACAAGGTTTACTTACAGAATCCTATCAGAATTTCAAATTTTAATCAAAGACCACTCACATCAAATGACCTTTGTTTGGAGTGACAAGTCAATTAGTGAATTTCTGCCTTGTGATGTCACAATCAATATTCTTCAACATCATGCCGATTATCGCCATCTACATCCAGACCAGTATGCGGTGGTGTTGCCACTGGGACAGATTTTCCCCATACGTCAGGATAATATATAGCTTCATGAAAATACATTTGTCCCCAAGTAAGGGGAAACCGCTCCTTAGTAAATTATTAGAAAACAAATTATAAAATGTCGGATCAGTGCATAAAATAAATAGTTTTATTCTTTTTAGTAGTAAACTTAGTGGGTTTTTTTTCCTTCACACCGTCTTGCGGAAATGAGAAAAAAATGGGGTCTTGCTGTAGGGAAAACCACATGACCAGAGTGACAACATTGACATGCAGCCTGCTGCTTTAGTGATGATAGAAAAGGGCATCATCCTTAATTTTTTCCCCACTCAGAGAAAGTCATTTTCTTCAGAACTGGAACAAGACAGATTCATATATATCTTTAATGAAAGTCAATCACTCTATTTTTCAATTTCCACAATATTTTATAAATTATTGCATTTTTCATTTCACAAAACAATAAAATATCCCTGTTTGTTGCATCACCACTTTCACTGCGCAAAAATGCACAATGTGGTCTTGGTAAATTGATCACACAAACCTTTAATCATTCTTCTTTCCTCCGTTCTGAATTTTTTTATTGGAAACACAGATGAAACTACCGTCTGCTATCATAATTCAAGGGAAATCAGTAGTTTCAAACGGATAACGGAGATAACTGTTACAAGCTGGTTACTGGCACAAGAGGATAGGACTCATTTGGGATGTTGGAGCTTGATCACTTATGTGGTGCAGGATCTGGCAGTTGCCTGTTCTTTCATATAATTTAGTGTGTCAGTGAAGAGAACAATAGCTGTAAGTGGCAATGCCAATAAGCCTGCTAAACTGTGATACAGATTTAATCGCATTTGCTGAACACATTTTGTGTCTTGGTTCAGGTTCACAAGGGATTCTAATGGCACACAACAGTTTGATTATAAGTTGTATTTTATAGCAGTTCTTACTGAAGGGATAAGTCTGTGGTCCTGTTTACTATGGAACTGGGTAATAATGAGGTGGTTGGGACTTTTACAATTTTACTGTTATTACCATGCCAGTGGCCGTATGCATAATCCCTATGTTAATTAATGTACTGCGTTAACGGTGATGAACACTACTACTGTTTTGGGAGATTCCCGTGGTTACTGCTGTGCGTTAACTAACATAAGGCATAAGGATTATGCTTATGGCAGGGATGCCACTCTTCCGGGAATTTTCGGAAATCCGAGAATATCGGCAGCTCCAAGAATGCCATCCGAGGTCGGTCCGAGAATCGATGATGACTCTCGGAAAGAAATAAAAATTCCAAGATCTGAAATTTTATCGGAAGTTTCAGTACAGCCGCCGTATGGATAGATAAGCATGCACAATACGCATAAGCGTTTCAGTACAGCCGACGTATGGCTAGATAGTTTAGACTTATCTAGAGGTCACTTCCGGCCTTAATAAATGCGTTCCGCAAATTCCGAACTGTCGTAGATGCGGTTACTTTGGTTTTGAGAACTCATTTACAGGATGGAAATCATATGAGGCACCCTAATTCGGCAATACGCATTCCAATGCATATGTTCTTCTGTGGAAATTGCCTCGTAGGTCTAGCTTACGCAGTACTAGGATTGGTTGATTGTCGCTCTTGCTCGTCTTCTTCGGTCGGTGTGTGGGTTGGGCTGGTCGACTTCGTGGAACACCTTGACAAGGTCTACGTTAATTTTCGGAGAAAATCTGAATCATGACTGAAAGCAAGAGATCAAAGCAACAAAATCTTTAAGGGATTCCTTGTAGTATCCTTGATGAATAGGGGTTGGCCAGTCTGCTTTCGATTTCTGTCCTGTATGATTATATGTAGTAAATTTATGCATCTTTATTGTTGAAGAGATAGCTTCATTTCTTCATTGTTTAAGATAGCTTTATTTAGAGATCAAACATGATTTGGCTCTTTGAAAGAAGAGATTTCAAACCAGAGACCAAGTCCTTATAAATTCCCGCGAAGCCGCAGAGCTTCAGAGAATTTTATGAAAAGTGAGTGGCATCTCTGATATGGCCACAGGTGTTCTCAGATTGGATGTAGAGACTAAAGAAGTAACGAAAACTATTTTTATGGATCATGTGTAAACATGCAGGTGTTGTATTGGTGGATGGTGATTGTATCAGCAGTCATATGTCAATCACTCTCTGACACATAACAGCTCCTGATGGTCAGTCAATAGTGACTGAGACTGACTGAGGCAATGTCACATATGCATCAGCGGTCAAACCACCCTACGCATGCAAAAAATCATGTGAGGATGAGGCAGCTATGCTGCTACAGGCAGATTTTCGCTACCAAGCTCATTAATTATGAAAAGGTTACAAATTAATGAGACCAACAAAGAGGATATGGAAGTAAAGATTGAGATCATGCTTGATACAACTGGATTGCCGTTGCAACTGTGCCCGTTAATGGATGGATTCCACTGTATGAAGTGGATGTTAGTCAGAAGAAGATGCTGTGCTGTAAACAGTAGAGTCTGCTCTGACTGAAACTTAAAAGACTAGAAATACAAAATATTTCTTATTTGTGTATTTTAAGAGAGCTTCTGGAACTGGAAGCGATTTTATATTGGCAGAGAAGGAGCAAATCAAGATCAGTGAATATATTTATCCAATCCAGGTTTACACATTCACTTTAGGTGAACTCTGTTTGATATTATAATAGAGATGGACACATATTTGTATAAAAGGGAATGTCTTCTCATAAGCATACTTTTGTCTAAAGAGACTTCAGGGTCAGGCACTTAAATTTTATTAGCAGCACCGATTTCCATGCTTTCATAGCTTTGTAAACTTATTAGAATGGTTTGTTCCACTTACAGATTGGACAGGGGAGGAAGAGGCTCCTGAGGACATTAATGTATGGGAAGATAACTGGGATGATGATAATATAGATGATGATTTCTCCAAGCAGCTCAGGTAAGTGAAAGTTGTTGGTTTTATTGACATATACCGATGTATTCCATAAGGTAAGTCAAATTCAAATTTTCATACCAGGATATTTAGAATTTTAGGCTAGCGCTGATGATTGTATCAGAATTCTTGCACATACCCAAAAACTTTTAAGTCTCCTCTGTTTTGGTCTTCTTTATGATGTTAGAACATGTTATACAATCACACAAACTTTCCAAATTTTGTTCATATAATTGACATTATGCATTGACATGAACAATATGAAGAGATTTAAAATTTTATTGGTCTTGCATGGATTCAGAGGTATGGCCTGAAAAGATTTTAAAATTGTATTTTGATATTTTTTACTTCAGCATTGGCAGTAGAGGAGTGTTTTGAGAATATACTGGGCACAAAACACATCATTCCTTTCTTCTGTACACTTACAAACTTTGAGAATGGCACAGGAAAATTTTATGGGATAGACTATGCAAAAGGCTTGTGACTAGCAGTGGGACTAATTTGATAGATACACATTTTGTCATCACTTTACAACTTTTCATTTTACGTTTGGTGAACTGTAATTTGACCTCTTATAGTTCAGGTTACCACTGTACTTGGCACAAAAGCAATTTGATTTGCAATGACATGGAATGATTGTGTTTAGATTAGGAACAGAATTCTGCCTGAACATGTGCATTGTAGTAGAGAAATCTTGTTATAATATAGTATTCTGTCTGTGCATGCAGACAAGCGGCCTCAAATATGTCTTGTGCAATGTCTATCTGAAAGTAAGCGAGTGTAATACGTGATCTTATTTGTTAAATAACATGATTCCACTCTGGACAGTTCTATACGTGATCTGCGTCTGGTTCAGAACCCGTTAAAAAGTCTTTCTACTAATTATCCCTGTTATCAGGTTGTGGAATATGGATTCATTATCGTGCAGGATTACAACTTCTGCTTTCTACTTTCCAATATTTCTAGTATGGGGTACCATAATCTATATAATATATAAAAAGCCTAAAAAGGTCTTTGGCCTATTGAGGTGTTTGATACCAGTAATGAAAATTATAAGAGATGGATAGAGAACAAAAAAATGTCAGCTTACAAGGTGAGAAAACATCACAAGAGGACTCCATTGCCATTTCATGTTCTAACAAGAACTTGCTCATTTTATCTTCAGGGCGGAATTGGAAAAGCAGGGAAAGAATCCAGATGGTACAGAGCCTATGAAGACATGATGCCCTCCTGCAACATTTCATCATCCTCATAAATCATTTTTCATTGTCATCTTCATAATCATCAACCATGATATTCCCTTCATGATCATCATCGTGGCAGTCATCATCATCATCATCTAGAAAATCTTTGACATCACGTTTCTTGGGGAAAGTACCATAAATTTGTCTGGAAGCAGTTGTCATTCCTGATACTGAATTATTCATTGAAGACTTGGTCAATTGTATCAAGAAGTAGATTGAAGTTTATTTTTTTTAATCTTTCTTCCAGTGTTTATCCATTCATGATTCGTAAAAACACAAGTTCTGCTTTGTGTTGTCAGTGATGTATTTGGAGTTATTACAAATTGGTATTCAAAACTAAGCAAATTGTTATTTAAGATCATCATTTCCTCACAATAAATCTCAAATTTTGTGTTACATTTGAGCTGGGTCTTCTTGTTATTTCTTCAAAGAATGCCATTATCAGTTGTTTATGTGGACAGATTGACACCTACTATTGCTGCTACATGTATAGTAGAACCTCCATATTACAGACACTTTGGTGCATAGAAAGAGTATATTTATTACAGAGGTGTAATTCTCATTGACATTCACCTAAATAATGAAATGATAGAATAATAATAAATCTGTGCATGTAAACTTCAGACTTAGTATTGAGGTATGCTTATTAAATGAGTATTTATTATCAAAGTTCCTTTGTATTTTACATATTGCTCAATTCTCTTAAAGTGGAGGTTGGTTTATCTGAAATTTAGATTTTCTCGTTCACAGTACAGCAGATTTTATTTAAATTTGGCAAATGACAGGAGGGATAAAGAGCCACAAGGAAATTGCGTCATAGATACAGGAACGTGGCAAAAAAGGCAGTTCTGCAACATTTCATTGGCTTCACTACTGATCAGTGAAACTGGTTGCAAAGTTACACTGTATCAGTGCTACTGCTCATTGGTTGTCATAGATTTTCAGCGATACTTAAAAGATACAGATATTATTATAGGTGCTGCAATCTTTTCTTTTTCAAACATATCAAAACTATATATAGGTTGTCTTGACATAGCTTTTTATAAAAAATGTTTTGACTACTTGAACAACAGATCATAAGGGTATGCCAGCATTCAAAACAAAAACAACAATGGAAGCAACTCCCACAGTCAAGTCTGCGGTGAAGTTATATTTTCAGATCAAATATTTATCACAAAAACTGCAGCCTTGTGAAGTAGATACTTGTAAATGAGAACACATTGTGGAAGTCGGTTAAACTGAAGCTGGTTAATCCAATAAACTAACTTTATCTAAAACATTTTCAAAATCCCATCAAGTTTCCTAATATGTTCTTTGTAACCTTCAGTCTATTTATTCGAAAAAGAAATGACATGAATTTCTTTGAACCAAATGTTTTCTACATTTAGTCATGGGACTACCTTTAATGACCTATGGCCATATATGCTGAGTATTGTTGAAAAGTTTTTGACTAAAACTTACCTTAAGGGCTATTTCGCACTAGCAGTCATGCATATTTTAATGACGTAGGTATGTTTTATATATTTTAAAGTCAGAAAGTTTTTAAAAAATAACGTACTCACATTACATAACTTCTTTAAAATCAGACACTTGATATACTTGTGCTCTAATTTTATGCCAAATATCAAGAAATTTTAAATAAGGTTGTGTGCAAAATACCATGTATAAGTATATCGCCAACCATATGGGATACCTAATTTGCATCATTTATGGAAATTTATACTTCATCATATATTTAAATCAATAATTACACCATATATAAAGTCAAGAGTGAAATGGTTTGAATTTAAGTACCCTAGGGTACACGTCTACCTCAATGTTATCATACACGTAATTTGAACACTGACGTAGATATCATATCAAAGGTTATGAAGTACATGTACATATAGAATCTATTTCTCATTGCAAGCAGTTGATGCAGAAACTGGTGTTATATTAACATCTCCATAAGTGTTCATTTGTGCATCTTTGAATACCAGCTTATTGAGAACCCTTATGTGTGAAAACATGGCATGCAATGAGTAAAAACATGTACATGTGTATAACTGTACCTGCAAATCAGCTATTACTATATTTTGGTCAAAACGACAAATTTTGGGGGAAAGAAGAGTCACCAGCAGTATCTAGCAACTTATTTAACCCATTTCATGTTTTCAAAATGGCAGTTGAATCTAAAATGATGTGCCTCAGCTCTGCTAAGCCAATGTCAGTTTTTCATAAACACAGACATTTTTTACATTCAGTAAAGGCAAAGGACTCTGGACTTTATTGATCTGATGACACAGTTCTTGAAAATCATATTGTCTGCAAGATCTGTCATGTCCTCATAAGGCCTGAATATATTTGGAATACAAAGTAAAATAATTCCAGAGGATTTCTTTGTGTTTTTGTTCCAGAATTTAATAGATACCTTTCACTTAAAGTATACACACACAGATATAAAACACATGACTCACATACTTGTAAAATAGTCCAGTTTTATTTCATGATTCATATTGGAATGTACAGAAATTATGAATGATATTAATGATAATGACTGGGGGACCATGAGGTGTGGAAGATGACAGCAAAAAAGCCCCATGACATGAAGAAATACATCATAATAATTTCCATATCTTTTGTTTCATGCCTGCTTAAAATATTTAAAATTACAACCAACCTGGTTTCATATTACAAACTGGAGTTAGCAAACTCTGGTTGGCAGAGACAAATCAACAAGGTTATGAAACCTGATTAAAACAACAATAAATTTGATTTCAGCATGAGGTTTTCATTATGATCACCACTTCCAGGAAAAAAAACCAAACATATATTGGTATTGTCCTCATAATATCAATTAATTTTGATCAATAATTATGATCTTATTACAAAAACCAGACATGCTCCTTTCTAAAGATGAAGCAGTGATGTGATCTTTCTTTGTGCTCAGTGCTCTGCATGTATTTTCTTTCACAAGGGTAGGTGTGAATGCTGGTGTACTGGTGTATATAAAAATCTACATAGGTGAGCTGTACAAGATAAACTATTTACATGCTGTCATAAAATCAGCTAAGAATTTTCCTGATAATATGAGTTTGGAATGTCATATAATGGAATGTCCTCAAAAATGTTTTTAAATGACGAACAGTGTTATACAGATTTCATCCTTTCATCATAAATGTTGCAGATAATAATTCAGGACCTGACTTTTCATGCCTTGAAATATATATCTTGGCTCAATTTGGCATAAGTAATATCTGCCCCACACCCTTTCAAAACAAAAAAAAAATCTCAATTTCAAGACCATCACATCCTCACTTAACAATTGATTAGATCAAGCTTTATGTTTCTGCATGACATTTAGAGAATGTTTAGCAATTCCCTACCTCTCCTCATTTCATTTTTGAAATGTATCAGCTATCTGAAGTGTGTCAGACAGGTATGAAAAGACAGGATCACGGTGTTCTCCATTCGCATGCCAATGTTATTTTCTGTGTTACTTGCTGTGACATCACTAATCTTTTGAAATATATAGAAACACATGATGACACTCAAGTCTGAAGAGCGAAATTCACATGGCACCATTCATCTGTGTGCAGTGAAAATTACACTAAATACCAAAACCAGAAATTAGTTGACAGCAATGAAATTCTCAGGTGTCTTATATTTACAAATTCTGCTGTGGATGTTCTTGAGTATCAATAATTGTAGCGATATTTTTCCCAAATCACCGCACTGACAATCCAGAGGAACACAATGAATGTACAGTACAAGCCACCAGCTGCAGTTCCTTTAGCATAGGCACCGTATTGAGAGGCTTTGAGGTACTGACACTTTGCATAGTAGATCTTGGATTGCTCTGAATAGGAAGAGAAAATGAAATGCGGAATGACATAGTTGGCTAAACTTCATTGCAACTCGAGTTAAGACTGAAGGAGTTATGGTTATCTGACAAATGTTATACATCACACACATAAGCAAACTGCATATCTCGGTCGCAGGTAATATGCAAACTACACTATTTTTGTCGTTGCTGTAATCCAGTGTATCTAACAAATGCCACAGACATATTAGTCACAAAGTCGTTGCTTAAAAGATGGCACCAAAGCTTGGAATTGGCATTATTTTCCTGCACTGTCTAATACATATTTTTTCTCCTTCTCCTGAAAAACCCACTCATATGAGATAGAGGAACTGTCTACCATTGTAATTATATAAGAAAAAAAAATTTAGAAATGCAGCATTCTGTTAGATCGAAAATGCTGCAGAGAAATAGAAGTTGTGATTAAACAAGCTGTACTTAAGTGGGATTGAGTGCATAATGGAAGTTATGGGTACAAATTTCATTTAAAAACTTCTCAACTTGGAAGAAACACATACGTATTAAGTGACGACTCTTGCACTCTAAGAGGTCAGCATAGATTTCATGAGGGCAAAATTTTATTAAAACCCTTTGGTGCAAAATTTATCATTATTTCAGCATGTGCATTTCACTAAAACACATATGAGGCATCAAACCTCATAACATCTTTTGCAATGGAATCTTTATATAGGCCTATTTGTTTTTATGAGTTTGATTTTCTTAAACGAGCAATACTTACCAGCCAGCAAAATAGCAAAGACACCAAACACTGGGTTTACAAACAGGGAGAGAAAAGCAATTGGCCAGTTGTCAGCTGGGCGTCGCCATGGATCTGGTTGTTTGGCAACAACAGGAAGAATATAGGACATCCCTGACATTGTGTAGGTAGAATACAAACTTCTTCTGCTGCCATAGAGGAGGGATCTGGAAAATGGAAAGAAGCCAAGAAGTTAGCTGAAATCTATACAAAAATAAACGCAACAAACTTCTTGCAAATATTCACTGACTTACAAGAAAACGTACCCTTAAAAGTCACTAAGTAAATCACAGCATTTGCAAATCTAACCTTAGATAATGTACTTTGATAATTTTGCTAATTATATCATACATCACATTCATATCAGTGACAAACAAGAAGGACTGTCATTAAACTACATGAAAAACTGAAGTAGAAATTCAAAAGAAATTGTAAAACTTTTCTGAAACTAGAAAGAATCTGCATCTGATTCTCACTTGTTTTGAATCAATGACATAATCCTTAAGGCCACACAGGTTAGGCAATCTCGTGTGCTTTTAATAGTTACAGTTGGACTTGTTTCTCAGTCATCAATATTCAGCCAACTATTCAATGACATCAGTTGTACCCATACTTTTGAATGTATGACTGAATCAGGCTCTTTCTACCACCTTGCTAACAAAAGACATCAAATGTGTTCCATATTTGAATGAAGGCTTTTAAGGATTGATCAAGTCCTTAAAAGATATCAACGCATTAAAAGTTAATATATCGGAATGACATACCAATAGGTCTTTTTTTACCTGCTGAATTTTACAAATTCAAGCGAATGATAGTTAATTCAACTCAGCAAAAGCAAGCGAGTGTCCAATTCAAACCCTGTCCCTGTTAATCTGACAACCTCCTAGGCTTTCATGTTTACTATTTTACACATGAAGCTTCATGGTGTGAAAATCATTACTACAAGTATCAATAAAGGAGCTCTCCAATGAACACTTCTTCCCACTCAATTTCAGAAATGACTCAATGTATACTCTTCCCCACCCTAAATCCCCTTCCCAAAAGATTGAGGTATCACTATCTGCAATGCTGAATCAACTGAATGTCTTACCTTGACCCAGTAAGACTCTGGCCACCAGCAATACTGGACTTGGAGGCATATCGTCGCATGCCTCCCTCACTGAGGTTGGAGACACTGCCAGTTTGGGAGTCCCCATAATAGTAGGCGGGATATCCTGGTGTCGACATGGTGAATAGTTTCTAGATTATTTCAGACTACACAGGAACAGACTCGAAGAGAGTGGTCTTCTACTGGCTGAATCAAATCTGGAAAAGAATAAAACTGTACATCAAACAAGGTAGAACGCTTGATGGGAAGGATTTCCATAATGCCTTTCATGTTATCACGAGAGGATTACAGTAAATAAATATATGCATATGCATATGACAGGGAGAGAGAAAAAGACAGTGTATGGAAGTCCATGTCAACATGGAAGTATCTGCACACATGAGTATTTTTCTTTAAGTATTTCTATAAGACATATCCATTGTAATCACTGTAACAAAGACACATTTCCCTTGTGGATGAATAAATATATCTCTTATCTTATTTTATCTTTATATGCAATAGAACACAAATAATGGATACACCTCGGGATCAACCAAAACTGTACTTAATAACTGAAATTCATATTAACCATAAACGTACCCTTTGAAAAGAAAAACTGGGACCAAAAATACTGTACTTAGTATCCATATTTCGTACTAAGTGTGTCCGTATTAGGTGTGCTCCATTATACTTTTACTGTAGAGGGAATCGTGATTTATTCATTACAAATACCATGCATACAATGTTGTGAAGTGAAGGAAACCATGTTAACATGTTGGTAGTTAGAGAAATGAACCAATGATTTGGATTCTTCACATCTAGGACACCTGACCTAACAGTGCATATGGTCACGAAAGTGAGTTGATTAACCCCTTGTGTTAGACCAGCTCAAATAAGATCGTTTCCCATTAGATTGTGGGCAAGTTTTGAAATTTTATCAGAGACCCACCTTCTTAGTAATAGTTGAATCAGATTTCAAAATATCTGCCTATATCAAAACAACACTCCAATTATTTTAATATCGGCTTCAACAATGTAAATGTGCAACATTTTTCACTTCAGGATTTACAAATGGATCTTGAACTTCTCTTTCAGTATTTGAGCAAATCATGACCTACTTTTCATTTTGACTTTTGGTGCATGAAACTCGAAACATGGAAATCCACCTGACTGATGTAATCATATTTATGAACAATATAATACCAACAAATGAATGAGACCACTTTTCAAAGGCAGAGCTGGTTCCAACTTTTGCAGTAAAGATAATAAGCATAGGTGAGGTGGTTCTTCACGTGTGTTAACCATTACTTTGAAATACGGTGGCACTTAATTAATTACCTTATCTCAAACTGAGTCAAACCTTAGTTTATTCTTGAGTAACGAATTTTCTGAAGAAGTATTGCACATTAAATTTATGTACAAGGTTTATGTGTCAAACTTGACGGTGTTCAACACTTATGACCAATGAGGACACGATACAAACAAAACTTCAAAACAAAAACGTGAGGCGCTAGCCTAGTCGATTGTCTTTTGATAAAGATCTACTAGACTCTAGTGTTTACTTCACTTCTGCGGCGTCGTACGGTACGAAAGCAAACGCCTCTTTTCGCTTCCGTTTGACACTTTCAATGCCACTCATATAAATGAACAGAAATCAAGGACAGCAAGTGTCATACCATCGGGGAATCTGTCAGGCTTGACTTTTGGCACTGTCAATAACACTCCGACAATTTCCTGGTCGGAAGTCTCTCTTTGCGTTGCCGAGAGTGCGCATGCGTGACAGGTGTGAAAACTACAGGTAGGCAGAAGGTTGAAATGTGTCGAACGGAACATTGGCAACGAAACGAAACTTGCCTTAAAAAAAAACAGTTGCGTTGTAGTCGACGAAGTAGAATAAGAAATGTTTCTCCTCTTCTCCCACTGCCTCCTTCCCTCCCCTTCCTCTTTTACGAGAGAGAGAAAGAGAGAGAAATGAAATGAAGATACTGATGATCTACTATTTACTGATTATCCCATCAAAGGTGGTCCAAAAAAAAAAAAAACCCAAGTTCACGACTCCCCCATTTAAATCCATTAATTTATGTCCTCTTTTACATTCTGTACGTGTCCCTGCTTTACTCATACCCCACAAAACGCAGATGTCCTCTATGCAGCTTAAGACCATTCCTCCTCCCCTCCCCTTTCCCCACAAAAATACTAAAACTTAGTTCTTTATATTATAATAAAGTGTCGGGTAGCCTAAAGTTGAATTAAATGAAAGTACACCTTTTGTANGGGGGGGCTGAGGGGTGAGGGGTGAAGGAAACGGAGGGGAGGGGGGATTCAGTGGTAGGCAACATTTTTCATGTCCCTCAAGGGAGACGGGAGGTATCCCAGGGAGCACACACAGACTTGGTGGGGGTCTGAGGGAGGTAGGCAAAAGAGGCTTGCCCTAAGATAATTTTCCTCAGTCTTTCATAAACACCGCAATAGGATTAATGTGGGTTAAAACATGCCTTTGTGTCTCAGCGGCGGTTAAAGATGTCCTGCTCCGCCCAGGATTGAGGCAAAATCTGGCACTACCCCTCTCTCTGTCTCTCTCTCTCTCTCTGCTCCAGAGAGCGACCCCTCCCCGTTTCATCAACACAATGTTCACTTTTCATTTTTTTCTATCGTTTCCTCCTTTTCTTTTACCCATCTTTCTGGATCTCTCCTCTTTCTCTTTCGTTTTTACTCCTTCATTCACTCTCTTTGCCCCGGAAATTGCTCTCCCCCTCCTCCCCCCTCCCCACCACACATACAGAGATGGTTCCGAAACTGGTCAGCATATCAGACACGATACGTAGTCTGTAGATATGTAGTCATAATAAACCATACCCTATGTCTCTTTTCGTCAGAGATGCCACTCTTAGAGAATTCTCTCTGAAATCAAAGATTGTTTTCTTTCACTAAGATAAACTAATTGACATCAGCCCAAAAGAATTGACTTTTGCATTATTACATATTTTATCCACAGGAAGCAGAGAGTTCTGAGAATTTTATACTGTAAATGAATGGCGTCTCTTCTGCCTCCAGTCCAAACCCTCTCTCTGTCTTTGCTGAAACTACTCTGCATGTTGTTAGTACTGTATTTAGAAATATAGACTACTCATGCTGTGCAAACTCCGGGCACTTTAAGAATAGTCCATTGTTTCATCCATGACGCCCTCCTCCCCGTCCCTTAAAAAAAAACAAAAAAAAAAAGGAAAGGATTCAATAGTTGATGAATGAAGCTCGCATACAAAATTGATGTCTGATTGCCAAGGGAGATAACAATGACCAATAAGCCCACGCTGTTGAATTCAGGTTACAGTAGTTTAATAGGATTGGACCCTTTTTTCCTCTGTGGGCTATATTAACATTTTGAGCTGCCCTCTGAACCCAAAGATTTAGCTTTCACCCAGACCTATACCAGATTGAAGCTCATTATGTGGCCCAAATTTTAAGACTTACCCAACCCTAGCAAGCCCGTTGAAATTTTGAGCTTGGTTGCTATTTTTAAACAGAGCCTACATTTTTCATTGGTCAACGCCAAACCCCTCCTCTTCCGCCTGAGCACACCCTTGACCTGGCAGTTCCAGCCCAGGGCTAAATAGTGCCTGGCAAAATAAAGTAAAATGGATACAGTTTCCCATGATATCAAAATTTCCCCCCTTGAGCCCTTATTACTGGAAGCAGGGCATGCCAAAAGAGGGAAAAGGGGAGATGAAATTAACCCCTACGTTGTAGGACCCAATGGTGAAAAAACAGTTACAAGCCTGTAACCTAAATATTTTCTCTCCATACTTCTCAGAAGCTGTGTATCTGAAAGATCATCCATGATCTTTTTTTTGTTTCTCCAGCAGTCTCGTTGTCCTTCAATCAATCAATCAATCAATCGATCAATCAATCAATCAATCCATCAGTCAGTCAGTCAGTCAGTCAGTCAGTCAGTCAGTCAGTCAGTCAATCAATCAGGGATTAATGAATCAAAAATTTTATTTGCCTCTCCCACTTCCATCCAAATGCTTTGTCATATTCTTTGCAGTGGGAAAAGCAAAACGAATAAGTCAAAACAATCGCGCAAACTTCACCCTGTTAAAGAAGCACAAACTATCTGGGAACATTTTTTTAAACATTTTATTCATCTCCATCTGTAAGTAAAATAACTTTCAAAAACAAAATATTCAAGTCGAGATTTTACGAGTACAATTGAACAGGCAGACTCATACTAAACACATCACCCATTTCTTCTGGACTGACAAAAGTCAAGACAAAATCCACTCACAATATTCAGAGAATCTCGGCAAACAACAAAACATTAAATTTACAATTTTTCACTGGAACATTTAACGTACATTTTGTGAGTCCCTTCAGGAATACTGCAACAAGACTGCAACTCACAGAATTGAAACCTGTGGCAGTATTCCTAGAGACACACTGGATAATTGCAATGATAAATTTTTTTTCTGGGCCAAATACAGTAACCTCAGACAAGTTTCACATATTCTGTTGTCACATATACAACACCTAATAGTAGTGAGAAAAAAATTTCAACAAAACATTTGAGAGCTGACCATAAACGATAATAGTATGTGAAGTATCTGTGCTTAAATAGTACCCAATAACATTATACTAATGCTATTTTTTTTTCTTCTTCACACTAAATATTTATAGAGTAATAGACAGAAATGTAGTAGTAGGATCAACAAGCATGTATAAATGTGATACTTAATCAACAAGCAAAAATATATGTAATGTCGATACATGTATGCAAAAGACTTGAATTCATCTCCATTTTATTATTGGACACAAGAAGTTAGAATCCCACGAAAGAGATCTTGTCCAATTACAATACAGTGAAGCCTCAATACTAAGCACTTGCTAAATAGGAATACCTTCCTTTAGATATGAATTTCATGTGCACAAATTCTTTATTATTCTAATATATCTATCAGTTCACTACTGAGCTGGCTCTTGCTATAATTGTATCTCAGTAATGAGTATACTTTTTTCCGTGCACCAAGAGCATACTTTACATCGAGGTTCCACTGTATTTTAAACTCCAGCTTGCATTTATCAGTTCTATACCTTGACAATGTCGTATAGATGTACTTATGCATGTATATTTTCTCTGACAGAGTCATACAGGTACTGACAAAAGCTCCCAAGAACCTACAGACCTACAGTAACATGCTGCACCAAAGGACAGATCATCAAGGAGCGTTTCCCTGTGAATGCCCAACATCAAATCCAGAAATTACATCCTACCGGGTCACAAGTTTGCACAAATGACACAGCTGTACGATATCTTTCCAGTCAAGTGATTGTAATGGGACAAAACGATGATATCCGACATGACAATGTGAATAACTAAATATGTAATCTAGACATGGACATTTCAATAATAAATTCTAGTTTTGCTGCAAAATGTGGTGGAATGAAAAATGAAATCAATCACACATCAAAATTTTAAAAAAAAAAAAATTCTGATTGTGTACAAGTCAAGCAGATTATATGCACACAAAAGGCATCATATTTAGCATATCAGTAGTTGTCTATCTTGCCATAGTTTCTTAACCCTCCTGATGTTCTCATGCCCTAACTTCAATATATTTTGCATGAATTATGAAGTTCTGATATGCCCAAAGTTACTTTATGAGGACTTGTAAGCATCATTCACAATTAGAAGAATTGCATGATTTGCTGCAGCTTTATAAACACAGTCATCAACAACAGACACTGGGTTATTCAGGACAGTCTATGAAATTCTCACAATCACTACGTCTACACTGTCCTCAGCAGCTTCAAGGCTCATGACCTATTGCATTTCACTACCTTAAAACCCAAATAATTTTCCACTCATTGTCCTCCCACCAATCAATCAATGCACAGCTTATAGGATTTCAGTGAGAAGCACCCAAGCGCTGTGATTAGCGACACAGCAATGATCATTTTTATTTAGAAATATGGCACAGTTTCCTTTGTCTTTCAAATCTGTTCAGGGTACAATTACTTGAGATAATCAGAGCAGCATCTAAGACCTTCTTCCAGTAAAAATGTGTGCTGACTGATTGGTGGAGTGAATTGCAGGAAAATATGGAACACCAAGAGGGTCAAAATGCAAGCATTATTCTTTAACAACATAGTCATAATCTAATCCTCCCACAGTTTTGCAAATTCAGCAGCAGTAGACACAGCCGCCTCTTATCAAGATGTATGCTCGAAACTTGAAATTCCTGCTATCTTTTAGTTCTTCTGTTGCTACAAACACAACTGGCAAAGTCATTTGCTACTTAAAGCAATTTGTTATTTCAAAAGTTCGGCAGATGCTTACTGCAATGCTTACGTTAAGTTTCGAAAGACATCTTTCCCTCTATGAAAAAAAGGTGAGATCTGCTTCAGTTTTGTGAAGATGGAATATGAGGATAATTATGGCCCAAGGATGATTAATTAAAAAAAACAAAACAAAAAACACAGACATCAATGAAAAAAAAAGGGGATGTTTTGTTTGCGTTCAACCTTTCCCTAAAATTCTTACATAGTAAAGCACTGATGAATAATTGTCAATAAACATATGAAACTTATTTATCTACAAACTGTACATTTGCAAAATGGGAGGTCATTAGGAAAGGAAAACAACAAAGTCAAGATGAAATGTTATATATTTCCAAAGTGACAAAATGAGTTATTCTGGTCTCATTCTATGAACTTTGACTTGATTTAAGTGAATTCCACTTTCAAATTCAAAGGGTTCTTCACTACCATTGTGAATTTGAGAATATTTTTGAACCAAGGAAGCATCATGCTTTTGGGCACGGTGTGCCAACTCACTAGCTCTTTATTTTTCAGAACCGGGGACAGCTAGAACAAATAGGATCTAGGACTAAATATAATGGTGTTACAGGAAAGTAAACTCAGCTGCATTCTGCATATGATAAGAACGTGGGTCAAGTGTTTCTTCATAATTATAAAAAAATATGAAATTGCTCTGCTTTATGTACAGCATTATCACATGATGGAGTTTTCCCTTCTGAAAGATATGAGGAATTGCGATTGGTATGTACAGGCGACACAAGACACTACAGATTGTATTTTTGTGAATGTGAAAAGGGGTAATTTTTTAAAAAATTGTCTTTATGTTGATGACATAGAAGTTCACTATAACTTTCCGACGTAAAAATAACCAGAAACAAATGTCATGAACTGTGTCTGAATGAATGCCAAAAATATTTTTTTTTCTACCCTGATGAAAGCTATGTTTGCATTAAGGTAGTTTCGATGAGGGATATACTAGACAGCTCAATTAATCACTGACATGGTATCTTCAATCAAGAAAACAAAAAAGAATCAGGGTTATTTTATGAATCAAATATTCCAACTATGCTGATTATACAAAAAATATTGGTATCACCACTGCTAGCCACACAAGACAGCATTTATTCAAAACAATTGTATACAGTGTGCGCAAATGTCAAGAAACAACAAAAATTAATAATAAAAAAAAAAAATTACAGGGTGGGTAGTACCAGCAGAATGCCATATCAGTTACTAAGATATTCTTCAGAGTGAAAGCAAAACAGGGCTTAGTGTCTTACCCAACAATAATATGCATAAAAAAAGGTGTAACTGACCTGGCATTCTTACTAGAAGGGCCCTAAACAACGTAATGTACTAAAAGGTTACTAGACTATGCTCTGAGAACAAGACTATTTCAGCAAATACAAAAACTTCCCATCTGGACTATGATCCTTACATCAAAGAGCCTGAAAATCTGCTTAAATGTAAGAAAAATATTTTCAGCCTTGACCGAACCCATTAAAAGAAGCTTGTCGTGAAGCTTAGGCCTCTTAGACAGAACTTTGAACTTTAGTGCTTTTTTGTGAGTTCCCAAGTCATAGCCCAGATATACCATGCCATTATAAACTGGCAATGTGCTACATACATTTCAAAAGCTGCCTTTCAGAATGATAATATAATTTGCACCTATCCTTTTATCTACTGGATCAACTGATCTCAACTCCTCTTTTCAGAGGTATGGAAATTATAGCATTTGGGTAAATATTCCATTGTCATCTTCTAGCTTATGCATAAAATGTTTGCACAATGATAAAAGCTTTCAGATGTGAATAAGGTCACCATAAAAAAGATAATCTGCATTCAGATATTACTTCATTATGACTTGCATTTAACAAAATTCTTGCGTCTCCGTTACTGGTTCCCTCTGGAACTGATGCACAAGCGCAGGCTACTTATTCCCTCTGAAACTGATGCACAAGTGCATGCATTATTCACAGCCTCCTAACACTTTTGACAAATATTGACAGATCCAATAGAAATCGCATGATGACAGAAAAACACTAATTTATATAAAGGATATCTACTATGACATATCACAAGATGCAAAACACAAACACCAAACCAAAACTGTTCCAATTCCAATATAACAAAAAAAAACAACAAAAAAACAGAAGCATGAAAAGAATGGTGAAAAATGATGAAAAACAAAAGAAACATGAAATGGGGAGTAAAAATTTTTGAATGGCAATAATGGGGGNGGGGGGGGGGGGAATTTCCCATGTATTTTCTAAACTTCAACTTTCCTGTGGTTTTCATGATCCACATTTGAAAAGTCCAGTTCTTTGCTATTACGAGATCAGGTACTTATTTGAATTCCCATGACTTTTAATTTCTTGAAACATGCATTTCTTCCCTTTTGGAACACAACTATACCCAGAGCATAAAAGATGCCCACGTGAGGCTTTCAACATACTGATGTTACAAATTCTCCTAAGCTTGTTTCAACACTGATAAGAGAAATCTGGCAAAGCATGTTCATGAAGATCTCAATTAAACCATTTCATTCTGAAGAGCAGTCTTGCCTCTATGGCCCAGGATATATTAGTAAGCTTGCTTCTAAGAGACTGTTGGGTCTTCAAAATAAAAATATTTAAAAATTGTGGGGCTTCTTGGTTCAACAGGTGATGACTTTACTAAAGCTCAAGAAATAATTTTTTTCTTCATCAGAATTTATGAAAAATGTGTTACTTTTTTTTCCATTTTACCCTTTACATTTTTGACAGATATCCCAAAACTCTTGATATCTCAAATTTACTGATCAACTGATTTGCGCTTCTTAGATCCAGTGGAATCTTTGGAAGAAGATGGTGATGAGGATGCTGAAGAAGAACTGCTGTTCTGGTTGTTGACAGAGACATTCCTGGGCACCAGAAACACGTTGCCATCGCTGCTCTGCTGCAGGGAGAAGAGGTTGGGGTCAAAAGGCTCGCCACGGTCATCTCGCAGAGACTGGAAAATGTGCGTGTACAGGTGACCAAATTTCTCCTTCATCTTGCGCGTCTCGCGCTCCATGGCTGCTCGCTCAGCCACAAGTCTGTCCCTCGCCTTCTGGAGATCCACCATCTCATCAGACAGACCCATAATGACATTTACTTTCCTCTTGCGGCAATTCTGAGCTGCAACCTTATTCTTTCCCCTCCTGCGGATATCTCTGATCAGGGTCAGCTGGAAAAAACAAAACACAAACAAATATTTACTTGACTAATGCTCTTATACATGGTTTTACAAATGAAAAAACCACTCCTAATTCCCAAGGGCATAACTGTGCTGCCCGCCTTCTGTATACAGGAGGATCTTCAAAATTGTGAGGACCAAGTTATCATGCTTGAGTTGATGAGGTGTGCAAGTTGCCAAATATGTTTTGAATGGCAAACAAAGGATTAGTGACTTGAGCATAGCAACTGGATGTGTTTCTTAGTATATACAGTTCATGGTCTAAGTTCCCATTGTATCCTATTTTCACTCACAGGCCCTTCTCTAGAATAGTTTTCATTAAATCATGAGGTCTGAATAAGGTGGAGTATTTTTCTGCCCATAAGATTAGTTTGCCAGAAGTGCTTTTTAACTGTATTTCAACTCCCAAAGGACCTCTCCACATTTCCTTAAAACCTGTTGCTATAGCGTTGCGCATGAACATTAAAAAAAAAAATTTCTCTCAACATGAAAAAAAAAAAATCTGGAATCTTGCATTTATCTATTAACATCTGTTTTGGAAGATTTCAGTACTAGTTTCTGAAGTATTGAAACTCACATGTACAAACTTTTTTCTAACATAACCTATTTGCAGCAAACCCTGGGAAGACATCATTGCAATCATACAATCAGCATTTTGATGATCTATTTCAAGACCTGATCAGGAAATCTTCCCAACTGTAAACTGTCTAATGCAGCATAATATCAAGCAACCTTCTCATATGATAATTACCTGGGCTTCACTCAGCTTGTGTGAGGTCACCAATTCATTGAATGTTTCCACCGGTGATTCAACAATTTCGTCAACTGTGAAGGGGATTTTAAGTTCCTGGGCACGGCGCTGGTCACGGCTGTGGGGACCTTTACGAGATGGTTCCTTCTGGGCATATTTCTTCACCTACAAAGAAATGCACATTGGGTATATATGAGTGATTTATGTTCTGATAAAAAAGAAAGAGGAGGTCACAAAATTTACATTCTGCTACAACATATCAATTTCACAAATTAAGGGGTTCTCTGAATTTTCTGCATTTTAACATAAAGTCTAATCCAGAAAATGTCAAATTTGAAAACCTAAAGGTATTGTAACTGTCATATCATAAACTGAAGAACATGTCATTCCACAGCACTGCTGCTGCTATCATTTCAACGTTTGAAGATTAGTTGTTATTAACTGCTGAGGCTGACACATTTCATCTTCAACTAAAATCAGCTTTCACGGGCACCTACCTCTCTGGGCACCTGTCCTGGTGGAGTGTTGTAGGTGTGGTTATGGGCAACATGATGTTGTGCCACAGCCCTGGTGCCATGGGGGTCATGCTCTGTGTCATTGCTGGAGGTGGAACCATTCATCCCATTCTGGGAGCCAGCTGGGCTGCCTGCATACGATGATGAGGCAGATGATGACGATGATGATGAGAATCCTCCCTGGAAGCCGACACCAGAGTCGCTGGATGACTCTGACAGGCGTGAAACCTTAGAGAGCCGGCCATTCATATCTCCATGGGTGCTGGTGTAGTCGGAGCCTCCAGTGGCCCCCTCAAGACCATCAAACACCTCACTGATGTCCTGCAGAAAGCAAAGATATACAACACATGATAGGACTCAATCTCGGACAAAGACAAAACAAAACTAGCAAGTGTTGGCAACTGGTGCCCATCTCAAAAGCGCATATAAGAGCAGACAAATAGGGCGAGCAAGGCTACAACATGATGAATATAATTCAATATAAGAAGTGTGATTGTCCCATCTGATGTTTTTCTTCTCTCAAAACTAAGTAATTAAATTAAAATGATCCCCATGTTTTAATTTCAGTCTTCGCAAGGCTTGATTCAATTGTGGCAGTACCTGCTGACATGACTTGGCAATCTGGAATACCTGTGACCACATTTCCGAGGTCATCTTGTCTTCATCCGCACATGACATGATTGCATGAAACACAACTTAGGAACACAAAATTTGCACTGCACTGCTTCAGCATAATCACTAGTTCTTGCTTTGGGTATCTTGAGGTACACTACATGATCCTCATCACTATTCATGCTTCACACTTTCTTTATACAGTACAATATTTTTTGTTTTCACCACAGATCTAAGTCGTGCTAAGTTTTACTTTTTCATCTGACTCATAATGATACTCCTTTGTGCACCGTGGATATTAAAGACAATGTGTTCTGACCACATATAGAGTTTGTCTATCTGCAAACATCCACACCCTAACTCTGAAATTCACTTTCCAGTTCTCGAAGACAGTAAAGAATGCCCTGGCACACCAGCCTTACTTCAAAGATAACATCATGCCTATGTCACTTATTTTCCACGTGTTCTAGTTAACCACTGGCAGGGAAGAATGTTGTTATTAGTTTTCCCCTTAAAAAAACCAAAAACACACTGAAAAAAAACAAGGACCCAGTTACAGGCCAGCAGCCTGACAACTGACATAATCTTCAAACAAAGGAAAATGTAGGTCAAACTATAAGCAGCTAATTTATTGTAATCTATAGGTCATGTCACTAACTGTAACAAAATTTGACCACACTTCTCCAAGATTTCAGTAATTTCACTAATGGATAAAAGAAGTTCTGGAAATTTGTTTGGTTCAAGATTTATAATCTCCATGTTGGCGCATAACAAATCTCATGGTGTGTTTGACCACTGAGTCATACATAACACAACTGAGATTTGGGAGCTTTAATGCTATTAAACCTGACACTTATGAAAAGGACTATCAGAACCACACTGTGACTACCATAACAAACAAATGCATAAAATGGTGTGTTGTGTATGATTACATCATATCTGACTACGCACAAGATCACTTCACAGTTGTGGTATACGGTAATTATGAAGTATGAATATGGCACATAAAGAAAATAGTGGAAAATAACCTTGACTAGGCATGAGCTATGTCAGTTACTATGGAATGAACCACTACTACTATCCTGTGAACACTTTGATTGACAGAAAGCTATTGACAGAAAGCTTAGGTCCTATTTAGCAGAAAATAGTGGAAGATTTACATCCCTGTATAGATGTACCACTCTGATACAAAAATTGTCAGCTAACATTCACCTCATCCTAAATTCTCATTAATATAAGAAGTACAGTGTACAAAACACATCCCCGTCACCACAGATTTATTCAATGCCCGGCACCAACAACATTCCACAAGAATAAAAAGCACCACAAGAGATGAAATGTGTCGATGAAAACATGTCCTGAAAAGATGTCATGATGAAACGATGTGATCACATCACAGAGCTTGAGCTAGTGATAGGGCATCTGGCTAGCACTGAACAGATAGCTCTAGATGTGTGTTGCCGAGGACGGACAACATGACCCTGCAACCTAATTTGATAAGAGGTGGTAAGTAGAACACTTGTCCAACCGCAGAACAGCACAGTAACAGATTACACAACAGTGGAGGTTACTCTAAACAAGCTGAAAGAAGGCAATGTGATGGACAGGCATGACCAAATGCCAGCAAGAATTGAAAAAATAAAACATAGTCGCAATACACCACAGGGCCAATAAGAAATCATTCTAAACGCAGCAGGTTATCAAAGCTTCTGGATAACCCATCTGAGCAGCAACATGTTAGGTCAAGAAGTGAAAAATTTCCATTCTGTAACTGCTACTAAATGTGTGAAATTCTGAAGAATGCCTGCTACCTAAACAATTCATTAATCAGCAGAGAAGTTTGTCTCAAACTGTCAGCTAGAAAGTCACCTAACTCAATATACAGGTGAATATTTAATAGAGGGTTGCTTTTTTGCACATGAAACTCCACTGAACTTTTGCTGAACTCAGAACTCCAATAAATTTCTTAGGGCATATATTAGGCTTATAGTTTGGTTTTGGATTAAGGATAGAAACAGGGAAGAAAAAGCAAACTTCCTACACATCATCCTTGTCTAAGAACGTAAGAAAGTTCTTAAAGAGCTTCCTCTATTCTAATCCTGCCCCTAATCCTAAGCAACGCTGTAGGTAGAAATATCCAGTAATATTGCTCATGAAGGAAGTCAAACAATGTATGTGAGTGCGGTTTAAGCAACTCAGATTACTCTCCTACAGGCTTGTGCTGAGGGTTAAAGGCAGAGGCTGAATACCCGAAGTCTGGCAAATTTCATAAACAAAGTTGGGAAGCTGACACACCCCTTAAATTTATGCATGGTGATTGGCAGAAGAGACAGTGTGCCGAGTGCATCTATGCCATCCCTGTACTGATAAATAATATTTAGGCCATTTTCAGTCTAACTATTCTCAGTGTCGTAATAATCTAATTCCACTTTAAAAAAAAAAAAAGTTTATTCCACTAAAAAAAACAAAACTATCACGCAACCATCAATTATTCAAAACAGTCTAACTATATATTATCTAATATAGGTTTATCACCAACCGCTATACAAATAGCACTCTATCTGTCAAGTACCTTGCTAACTGTTTGCAATAATCAGCATACTGTGATAACGAACTGTTTGAAACGTTACCGCTGTACAACCGTATCCCGTGTTGTTCAACTAACTGGGGGCCAGCCAAAAGTGCCTGCCCGACCCTGAACGCAACCTTAATCATGTTGCCCCACATGAGCATGACGAAGCACTTCGCTAAGCTGGCTAACTTCCCGCGGAACGGATGTGTCCCGAGAACTATGGCCTATTTTTAGCACAACGGGAGTTTCCAATAAACTCGTGTACCAGCAAGCCCGGTTAATAGCAAGATAGCGTGCCTGGCTTGTGTTAACGCGCATGATGAACAGTCGGCATTGTAGCAGGCCTACTGACTTTATTAGCAATGCATTGGTACCCAATAAATGAAATCTGTGAGAAAATAGTCCGAAGAAAAAAAAAAAGCACGGGTGTTTCCACTAAATAATTAGCTGCCGGTTTCGTGCTTGGTTATTCTAATACAACGATTTCCCTTCCTTACTTGTGTAGGGGGGAAACCAGCGCTTACGTGTACATTATTTTTTTGGGGGAAAGGCAGTTTCAGGATGTCATGCGACATATTTCCTGATCTTTCCTTAGCGAGCATCACGTGTTCTATTCGTTAATATTATGTATGTCTCATAATCATATAACATTATACAGGAATGCCACTCCCACATCCTATAACATTCTCTGAACATTTTGCAGTTTCACACACAGATAATAATTATTTTCGAGTTGAAACACGTCTTTTTCGGTAGTCATTTACAAAATACAAGTACAAAATACAGAAAGAGAATGTTCAAAATAATTATCTCTCTTTCACCCACAAAAACCCATGAAATATGATATTTTATAAAATGACAAGACACAATATTTACTGTCAACACAATATCTCAGACTGATATTAAATAGCCTTCTCTGACAAACAACATTCTCTGATTTCAGAGAATTTCTCTGATGATTAGCATTCCTGACGACTAAATATCTCTTCATTTTGCCCCTGGTTCCCATCATAAATTGCTGATATCTAGATGCATCTCTGGGCCTCCAGCCTAACCAAAACAATAAAAACAAAAAAGACTTGCATGCTTAAACCTTAATGCTTTGGCCCCTATTCCCTTATTCTTAATCGACTTTTAACTCACGAGCTTGAAAATTCTCTCCAACTGAAATTTGTGGACTGTTTGTAACCATATAGATTACCCATGACAGGAATTGTCAAGTAAACTCTCAGGCCAGCACTCACACTATAGTATGTGAATTGAAAGATGCACATGAAGAGGCCTTGTGCCTCTAGTACGTGAACTGAAAGATGCACATGGAGAGGCCTTGTGCCTCTNATACAAATAGCACTCTATCTGTCAAGTACCTTGCTAACTGTTTGCAATAATCAGCATACTGTGATAACGAACTGTTTGAAACGTTACCGCTGTACAACCGTATCCCGTGTTGTTCAACTAACTGGGGGCCAGCCAAAAGTGCCTGCCCGACCCTGAACGCAACCTTAATCATGTTGCCCCACATGAGCATGACGAAGCACTTCGCTAAGCTGGCTAACTTCCCGCGGAACGGATGTGTCCCGAGAACTATGGCCTATTTTTAGCACAACGGGAGTTTCCAATAAACTCGTGTACCAGCAAGCCCGGTTAATAGCAAGATAGCGTGCCTGGCTTGTGTTAACGCGCATGATGAACAGTCGGCATTGTAGCAGGCCTACTGACTTTATTAGCAATGCATTGGTACCCAATAAATGAAATCTGTGAGAAAATAGTCCGAAGAAAAAAAAAAAGCACGGGTGTTTCCACTAAATAATTAGCTGCCGGTTTCGTGCTTGGTTATTCTAATACAACGATTTCCCTTCCTTACTTGTGTAGGGGGGAAACCAGCGCTTACGTGTACATTATTTTTTTGGGGGAAAGGCAGTTTCAGGATGTCATGCGACATATTTCCTGATCTTTCCTTCGCGAGCATCACGTGTTCTATTCGTAATATTATGTATGTCTCATAATCATATAACATTATACAGGAATGCCACTCTCACATCCTATAACATTCTCTGAACATTCTGCAGTTTCACACACAGATAATAATTATTTTCAAGTTGAAACACGTCTTTTTAGGTAGTCATTTACAAAATACAAGTACAAAATGCAGAAAGAGAATGTTCAAAAGAATTATCTCTCTCTCACCCACAAAAACCGATGAAATATGATATTTTAAAAAATGATAAGACAATATTTACTGTCAACGCAATATCTCAGACTGATATTAAATAACCTTCTCTGATAAACAGCATTCTCTGATTTCAGAGAATTCTCTGAAGTTAGCATTCCTGATTCATTTTGCCCCTGGTTCTCATCATAAATTGCTGATATCCAGATGCATCTCTGGGCCTCCAGCCTAACCAAAACAAAAAGAACAAAAAAAAAGACCTACATGCTTAAACCTTAATGCTTTGGTCCCTATCCCCTTATTCTCAATCGACTTTTACTCCCAAGCTTGAAAATTTTCTCCAACTGAAATTCCTGGACTGTTTCTTTGTAACTATCTCAGATAACTCATGATAGGAGTTGTCAAATAAACTCTCAGGCCAGCACTCACACTACAGTACGTGAATTGAAAGATGCATATGGAGAGGCCTTCTACAGTACGTGAACTGAAAGATGCATATGGAGAAGCCTTCTACAGTACGTGAATTGAAAGATGCCTATGGAGAGGCCTTCTACAGTACGTGAATTGAAAGATGCATATGGAGAGGCCTTCTACAGTACGTGAATCGAAAGATGCATATGGAGAGGCCTTGTGCCTCTCAAGGTCACATAGACCCTTACTCATTTTTCCATCACAGAGGTGCTCCGTAACATCTGCTGCTCCAGAATCATCCTTCTCCCACCACCCAAATCCAACATCATGTTAATCTGTCCTTGCCTACAGCTAACAATTAAAGTATCTAGTTACCATAACACTTCAAGCTGTGCCAGTTTTCCAACTTATCAATCTGCTATGGTGGTTTTCAGTATTTATCAGTTCTAAGTCACAGGCATACATACTATTATGCTTGAGAGATACCACACTTAATTCAATAATAGTCGTTTTTTTTTCAAACATATTCACTTCATTGAAATTGTAAGTGCATTAACAAGTATTATCTTAAATTTTTGACCCGGTCTTCCTTTTTCCTAAAAAACTAATTCTACTTGAAAGTCATATGTCTCTTGTCAAGTCAATCTGATGCAACATTTAGCAAATTTTCAGAATGTTGAGACCAGTCCAAGAAAACTAAATGGAGTGGGGGGTAGAGGAAAGAGAAATAATACATCTGGACTTTGCAGTGAAAATATGACATGAATATGTTATCAAAATCCAATTTTTTCCCCATACGACCCCCTTATCAATCATTCAGTTAAATCCAACATATGCAAACACAAATTCTGCTGCGTAGTGACAGATAAAGTGCTACACCTCCAAAATATCTGTAAGACAGAGGGCAAAGAATGGGGAAAGCTAACATTTGTTTTCTGTGCTCATGCCGTACATTGTAGACTCATAAGTTGGCTTTTCAACAATAGAATGTAAACAATTATCCGTGAACAGTGAATACTTAATGGTATCGGAAACCCAGCTTAGTGTTGTCTAATTAACACAGTACATTTTGTTCTGTTTTTGTTTCGTTTTTGCACCACTGAAAAGCAGTTCACATTATAACTGACAACCGCCAAATGACTAGACCAAACTATTTTTTACTGGCCTTAATTCACAGCATGCAAGTCTGTTGAAAATGATTTTGTGGAGTTGCAGAGTAAGTCTATTTCTTTTTATCCGCCGATTACAGCAGAGTATAGTAGCACACAGCTTGTCACATGACAACCACTATTATCTTGAGTTAGCATTTTTCTGGACCATAGCACACCTTTAAGTACACGTATCCCCATGCCATGTTACACACCTCAAGATGGTACATATAATGACCTTATGATGGTTGGATATCTACTTTATAGTACATCTTTTATAAGCAACACAGAATCTAAAATCACTGGAGTCCAAAAGACAAGGAGTGGCAGAGAACTGACTGGATATAATTATTCCTTTGACAGATTTTGATTTCTCAGTAATGTTAGTTAAACACGGGAAAAGAAACAAGATAGTCATATGTTTGCATGCAGTGGGCTAGAAGCCATCCATTCCAAGAGATTATGTATTCATTTGTTAACACTTTTACTGCACCCACCCAACAAAACCGAAGTTGTATGCAATTAGCCCTTATCATGATAAATGTCTCGCATCAGAGAGGCTAGTGGCTTTATTTTTGACTTAAAGACTTCACACTGTGACTAGCACTAGTGGGTTATGCATAAAATAACATGCCGTAAAATCTTAACTCTAACAAACAAACAATGCAAACAAAGTACATACTTGGGGATCAACCTTCCATCCTGACAGACACCCATTTAATTGCTGATATGCCCTATCTGAATATCAGATAAATAGCCGAAGTCTTTCTTTCTACTCTGATCCTAAATAAACTAACCACTGACAAGGGGACAGTGGTATACAAACTTAAGAGAACTGAATGACTGAGTTCCTTTAGGTTATAGAAGTAATCTGAATCTGATGCACATGATCATCCTTCGATCTTCCCAAAGAGTGTCCACCGACTGACATACTGATATGTGACATAAACTCAAATAAACTGAAAGACAAAGTCTGCATTGGTTACATAACTAATTTGTGTCCGATACATGGTATCACCCTTTCCATGTACTGTAATTCTAAGTGAGTAGCTACTGACCAAGGGTCTTTGGCGTATGACAGAAACTCAATAGAACTAAATAACAGAGTCTCTCTTGGTAACAAAACTAAACCATAACTAATACGCAGCATCATCCTTCAATCTTCCCAAAGACTGTAATCCTGACCTAGCAATCGACCGACAGACTTTGGTATGTGATACAAACTCGAATAAACTGAAAGACAGTCTCCATTGGTTACATAACTAATCTGTGTCTGATACATGGTATCATCCTTTCCATGTACTGCAATTCTAAGGGATAGCTACTGACCAAGGGACTATAGTAAATTCAATGACAGCAGAATATCCAGGGAACAGGTAAGTAATCCAAAGGAATTACTAGGAAAAGTGCACACAGGAAGATATCATCAACTTCATTTTGAAAAAAAAAAAAAAGCATGGACTCAGTGAATAGATAACAGACAATGTACCTTAGGTATTCGCTGTCCACCTGAGTTCATTTCTCTCAGTTTAAAAACAAACACAAAAAAAGTCTGATGGACTTCGAAAACACAAATTAGTGGGTAGCGAAAACAGAAAGCTGCACTGTCTCTTCCTCTAACTTCCAATGTCATGATTTCAAAGTGCAAGTTTTATAGACATAACTTCTCTGCTCTGCAAACTTGTTATAGGTAGTCCTGACAAAATGAGGTGTAGGACCATATGCCATGGCAGAGCTGCTTTTCTGGTCGAGTCCTTTGCCAAACATGCTAATCTTAACTATCTGTACTTTCCATTATGGACAAGCATCTAGGAACTTTCCTGTATGGAGAGACAGGCATCCAGGTCATGTTCAATGTGTATTTGAACAGAAGTTTTCAGTTGTATATAGACCTCTAATGGACATGAGCCAGAGTAATCCATATCAAGAAATTTCTGTTAGATAGCTGCAGGTGCCATTTTGTGCACAATCACAGCAACAGCAGATGATCCAAAAACTTCTACTTATCATTATCATATTCCCCTCCTCTCCAAATAAAATACTACTCACTTCATGGGGGGAAGCACTGCCCATAGAAACAGCAGATGAACTAAAGTTGTCACCCAGCATTTGGATAGCATCCATATCTAGGTAGAAAGACAAGATTAGCATTGATTAAGGTTGTGTAAAGAATGCAGTACTACTGACAAAAATGTGTACAGACTATAGACTCAATTTAGAATTATAGTACTGATACTGCACAGATGTAATATATTCTGGGATTGTCTACCAAAATAGGTTGCATGTTCCATGTATGGATGAGGGATGGTACTTGATATTTTGTTCACTGACAGTACAAAAATAGCCTTCTGTTTCCTTACACAATTCTACAATAACACGGTGATACTGTGAAACCAGAGGAAGCTCATCATGCTTTTTTATGAACTCAAATACCTCAAATCTGTGCAGCACTTTTAGTGTATACAGGGTCTCCTTCCTCTTTCCCCCTTCCACTTATCAAATCCTACCCCATAAATGACAAAATCATACTTTCCACCAGAATGCTATTCTGAAAGACAAGTTTCCCTAAAAGAATTTCCAATTTAACTTACAACAAGATAAGCTTCACTAAATTAATGTTCTGATAAGCTGCATGTTTCTTTTAGACTAAAATATTTCCAAACTCTAAATACAGTTATTCTTCTCCTACAATAAACATGGATTCTGTTGTTCACCTTGAATTACCGAATTTCTATATAAGTTGCACTATAACTTTTTAATAAATCAGAAGAAACCATGATTCTTACTATCGGCAAGACTGAGAGTAGAATCCATCTCAGCTCCTCCACTGGTGCCTTGAATGGAGCGGAAAAGGTCATCAACCTCAGAAAAATCAATCTCATCCACTGAGTTATTCTGCAGAGTCGTAAGGTCACCAAAAAAGCTGAGGTCTCCAAGGTCAAAGTCCATGGAAGTATTCATGTTTGCTGATGGGATGGGCATGGAAGAGTTCATCTCATTCATTGGTGTCAAAGTGCCTGAGGAGTACATGACAACCGCAGTGATTACAACAGCTTCATAAAATGACAAAAACAGAAAAAGAGGAAAACTTCTGCAACTTCTTATCATGTCAATTAAATGAAAAAGACAGAAAGTGACCTGTGTTGAGATTATGACTGACACATTCACTACACAGGAATGCGGCAGTTTTAATTACTTTCACTGAGGACAATAACATCACTGTACGAAAGATGGCTTCATACTCATACATGTTTCACTCCCCTGATTCAAAACCCACTGAAAAGTTTTCTTTACTAACTGTGCCTGTTGCTGTGTGGCTATAAATCCCTCTTGACCTGCCTGCAAGCTAGCAACTTATTATCCCTCCTTTATCCACCCATTTGTGACCTTCACTTTAGACAGTGAAGTTCTTACCAATCTTTCTCCTCCTCTTCCTCCTCCGTCTAGTTTCTATGACTGTTCATCCAATATATCCGACATAAACTGAAATGTAATTAACTAACTTCCCCAGAAACTTACTGAAATCATTTGCCAGGTCCATGCCTGGTGATGGCAGTGTTGCATTCTGGATGAGGTAATCTGTTTGCAAGTCCATGTCCTGCCCCAGACCAAGGTCAGAGGTCATGGTCAAAGAAGTGTTCAACTGTTCAGCAGGCTGCGGGGGTGAGATCATGCTACTGTCCGTATTTTCAAACTCATTATTTGCTGCCATACTGAGGTAGTCGACAAGGCCATTCAGGCTCTCATCCAAGCTGTCTTGATGCTCCAAATAAGGCAGTTGTTGTGGCTGTTGCTGCATTTGCTGTTGCTGCATTGGCTGTTGTTGGGGCAGTGTCTCATACTGGTTAGAAGAGAGGAATAGGGATGTCAGTACCAAAATAACTGTACCTGCAAATTTTTTGTTTTTCCTTAGTCTTTACATAATCATCCTGGTTTGTTTGTTCACATGCCACCTTGCCATGTCTCAAGTAGATCTGCTTTCATATTTTAACACTGGTTGCTTTTATATCAGTTTATCAAAATATTCAAAGGGACAGTAAATTAATGACCAGCAAAGTTTCTGTGCAGTTTGAAAGTTTTACATTGAAATGTGGAAAAACAGCACTCAAATGTCAAGAGTGTGAGTAGATTCAACTAATTCAAATTAGAAATTAGTGAAGTGTCCCATCCTGCTTCTCCTCTCTTTNTGGGCACCATAGATAATTTTTAGAGAGAAAAGGTATTGAAAAGTGGAAAATTATTTTTGATGTGCGTGTCCTACTTTAACAAAATCTCACCTGCTGTGTCTGCAACTCCTGGACAGAACTGCCTGAGAAGCCTGAATAGCCATCCTGCTCCTGGGTCCCACCCAACTGCGTCTGAAGCATGTGAGTGTCCACACTGTTGGACAGGAAATCCAGTGCAGCCTCCAGGGACAGGAACTCCTGAGAATGTCAATAAACCATATTGTATGTGTTTCGCTGAATTTTCGTTCTGTCCTTATTAGTCCTAAACTGACATAAACTCTGATCTCCTTATGCTGATGCTGTCATGAGAGGGATTTGCCGGGAAAAAGTTATAGGAGTGCAAAAAGCAACAAACAAGTCCCAGGGAGGTTGATTTGTTTTGCAAATACAAGCAGTTAATATGAAGAGCTGTAAGTGCTTCTCAAAACAACTCTAAAAGATGGCAGCATCAATTAATTAGAACTTGCTTAAATGATTTCCTGAATAAATATTATTAATTTTAAGTGGTGATTAAACTTTTCGTACTAATCAACTGACCATGAATAAGCCCCCTTTCCTTAAAAATGTGTAGAATTCTTTTTGTTAATGTACATGATTCTGCACATAAGGCATAGTCTTATTATAGAAATGAAATTGTGACAAGACTTACATTATTTCCATTGCTGTCCACAACAGGCAGCGATGTCAGACTACTGCTGTTCAAAGCAGTTTCATTCTGTAGTGGCACCCATTCACCTGAAATGAGAAAACAGAATAAGTTTGGGTGTTTTCTCTGCTAATTTAGAAGAGTTTGCATAAATAAAATCACTACCTTTTAAAGGAAAAAAAACAACAACAAAGTAATACATGTATATAAAATTTGCCAGCCTGTGTCTTAATATGCAGTATTCCGTCCTGCCATACATGATCTGTGACCTTATGTAAATAAGCCTTGTATGAACTTGTACACTTCATTAACTGTGGGAAATCCTCAAAATACCCTGCATACATCATAGAAAATTATCCCACAAACACCAGTTCATATGTCAAGCAAGAAAATCCTGAGATTAAGAATCGTAACTGGGATAAACCTATTGTCTTTGAAACTGATTCCCTTTGAACCAATTTAAATCTTGCAACGACACTTATGAAACAGTATATATATGGTTTTATACTTCATTGGTTGTGATCTTACTCATTCTAGGTAAACATTTGAAATAGCAAAAAGAATTGGCATTCACAGCTGACCTGTCTCTCCATCTCTTCGAAAGTTTTCTTTCAAATATCTTTCTGCCTGTTCTTGTTTCTCACGCTCTTCCTTCTCTTTTGCTAGGAGCTGTGCTTTCAGCTGGAAAAGCAAATTATAATATGATGGTCAGAAAGTGATTAACACATAATGTGAGAAACAGCTGTGAGGAAATATAGTTATATGGCTGTAGTAACTGTTGTGTTTCAATGGTAATAAATAATTCTTCAGACATATGTGGCACGATTTGAGAAAAACCGACCTAAGGTGAAAATCATAATATTGAGAAATCACTCCATATAGGTCAAAAACTCATTTTCCACAAAAAATGAGTTCTTGTTATTTTATGATAGAATGGCCATTTTTAGACATCATATCAAAATAATATGCTTGAAAACACGTTAAAAGTATTTTATTTTAATTTTTTTTCAACACATGTATGAGGCAAAATTGCGTAATTTTGGATAATCGGAGTGAAAATTAGGGGTAGTTTTCCAATTATCATAGCAGATCTATTTATAAAGGGAACCCCCTACTATTATACACCAATCGAAAGCATTTTTCCTGGGGATTCCCCTGGAAGACAGTGCGCATAAATACAATGTTTATCAAAGACGCTATAAGTAGTGCGCATCTGCTACCCTGTCTGCCGAAAATCGTCGCCGTTTCTGATTCGTTTTCTCCAAATATTTCATCAAACTTTGTTTAATTTTTGTGCATATTGAACACTTATTATATCAACAAACTTGCTATATTGGTGGATTTGGCATTGCTGTGCTGAAAGCCTTCTATTTTGAGTATTTCTGCGTCTCCAAGTGGGTGGAGACATTGTTTACACTTAACAACAATGGCGGACTATGGTCGAGCGAAGGCAGTGGCAGACATTGTAAATCAGCTGAATTCACTCGGGATGAGGGGTATTGCACCTACCGAAGCACTGCTCCAGTTAGCAGAAGAGTATTTTGCTGAGAGAAATATAGAGGACACG
>JAWQUT010000289.1:348533-366140 GCA_033807755.1 Ellobium chinense | reverse complement strand
CTATGTCAGGTAAACTTCATTTTGGAAGAACGCACCTCAACTGGCAAAGGGGCAGATTGTGTCACCTCCCTTCTCCACTGTTTCATGGAGAACTATGGCATAAGAGAGAAGCATTTGCATCTCCATGCTGATAACTGTAGTGGACAAAATAAAAACAACTGCATGATGCAATACCTGATGTGGAGAGTCCTCACTGGTCTTCTCATACGAGTACGTTATGCGTATTACCGTCATATTACTGTCACATGTGAAACCTTTTTTAATGGCCGATTTATTTGTGAACTTTATTTTTATGAACATTATATGTATTTGCAAAAATATGCCAACTTTCATTTTCATTGAACAGTTCTGAATTAAAAAAATTAATTCATATTGATGTTTTTGTGCGTATTATTGTCGCTTGCGGAGTGTGAGTCGAAAGAGGGTATGTCTTATTTTGAAGCTATAACTCATCCAAAAATGGTCCAATTTTGTTGGAACAAAAAGCAAAATGTTCATAAATGATTAATCAATACAACCATTATATAAACACATGTACACAAGCTGCAGCAGTACTGAGATCAACCTGGTAATCTTTCTGAGACTTTAAGTCCAGTTTTCTCAAAACAACATCCTGTAAAATGCACAACTTCAAACCTTCATAACTTTGGCTAGAATTCAGATATTGACTTCAAATAAAGACCAGAATGCTCAGAATTCATTGTTCAATGAAAATATGCAAAAAACTCAAAATCGAGGTCCTTCACCTTAGGTAGGTTTTTCTCAAATCCTGCCACATATTTAAACAGGATCTCCTACTTCCAACTTCCACATACTTCTGAGTCAGAGTAATTGGAGCCTACCATCAAAATTACCCAACAGACATAGTAAGCAAATTGCCAGCAGAAGTGGAAGTACCTTAAATACATACCTGAGACTAGAACATAATATATGTTCTATAGACAGTTCTATTCTGTTCTGTTTTTAAAGTTACATTTCCTCAATGCAACTAACCAATCACAACATGTCCATGCCCTAAACTCACCCGTTCTTGCTGCTTGCTAAGCTCCAACTCCCTCTCCCGTTCAAGTTCTTCACGCAGGGATGGGTCAAAAACTTCCTTTCCAACACCCAAATCTACATCTTGGGCCCACAATACATCAATAAGCTCCAAATCCTGCAAATTTAAAAAAAGACAATATGGTCAGTGAAGATGCAAAAGCAACTCTAAAGGAACAGATGCACAATTCTTGCATTTCAGGCAGTACCTATTATTTTGTGCTAAAACATGGTATACTAATAAAGACACCTGTCAAAAAATTTTCAATGACGAAAATAAGACATTATCCACAAAATTATTATGACTTACCTCCTTTGTTAAATTACACCCTGGAAAGGGATTACTGAACAAAAATGATACATCAACAACAACCGGTTCATCAACAACACCGGTTGCTACTTCTGCTGCAGTTGTATTCGATCTCTCAGTAAAAGTAGAGTTCGAGCCACCTTCCTCAGTGAAGGTATTTGTTGCACTCTCCTCTGGCAGTGTAGGTGACGAAATTGGTGGCACAATGTCAGTTTCAGATATGGTATGTGTGGTATGAACATGCTGAAACTGCTCTCCAACAATACTGTTATGAGATCCACTGACTAGAAATGCTTCTATTTCATTCTGTCGCCTCTCACGAAACAGTGGTAAATTGTTTATATTCTGATACCAGGCATTGAAAGCCTGGTTTTCGAAGTCCAAGTGTTTTGGATTATGAAAGGCATGTTGAGTATTATGAATGTGGTGAAAATTTGCTGGCAGGTAAGCAGCAGTCTGTCCTAAGATAATCTCCTGAACTTCAGGATAATTGATAAGATTGTGTATCCCAACCAAGTCTGTTCGAAACAAGCTAAGCAGAATCGCTAATCCTATGAGTCCATCAGTGAAGTATTCTTTTATCATGGCTGCAGCTTTACTTTGCTGCCTGTCACTTCAGCCCTGGGTTCCAGACCTGAACAGATGTATGTGGTATACAGAAGTCTAACTCAACTAACTGTAATAATAATCTTCACTCATAATATCAACTGAGATTCACAGAGCCCACACAATGATAGTCTCAGATCTTGGCAAGTAGATAGCTACTTCAGGAACAAAGAATCTAGACTGAGATCTTAGTACATCGAAAGATCTCCCACAGGTAGAACTTGTGGTAAGTTCAGTGGCTGATAAGTGATGGACGTCAATCCCTTCAGATCAATCAGCTGGACTTTCACATGTCAGTCGTGATCGAGAAGGAAGGCTAGACTATTGTTGACATGGAGTAGTCTATGGTCGAGATTCGTGGAATTTGAGAACACTGGCAACCGAGACTTGCTCGTCCGCCCAGCACTGAGATGCGTAGAATAGTCTTGGCACAGGTGATGAGAGGGTGCTTCGGTAACAGCCTTTCTGACAACACAAGATCTATTATTAGCCCCCGTGCAAGAGTGGGGTAAAAGGGCGTTTTCTTTGTTACGGCGTTCGGTAACTTCACCTGTTATGAGTTGTTGCTAAGAATAGAACAAAACCGCGTTGAGTGGTAAACAAAGGTTTATTTTACTGTTATTTGTGTTACATTCCTCCTCATGTTATCAGAAAGTTTAAAATATGGTATGTTCTTCACAGAAAATCCGCTTAGCTGACGAAATGTTATTTACTTCTGATGAAAATCGCTCAGCTTTCCGGAAGGTTCCTATTCATTTCTCAGTGCATGAGTCGGCGAAATTGGAAGTGACGTCACAATTTGACCTAGCGCATGCGCCGTTGGCGGAAGAGGTCATGTTGTTATTTTTGTCGACATCCACTTAAAAACATGGCCCATCCATATTTTACGAAAACATAATTAAGAGTTTTATAATCAAGTAAAAGCCTTCAACATTGTGGTATAATGAATGTTTCCTACTGCAAAACCCATCATACAGTAAAAAATTCTCTAAAACACCAACATGCCACTTAATTGATGACAAAAAAGCAGCGGTATACAAGAAATTTAAAAGTAGGACAAATACCGCACGTCAGTATCCTGAATCCATCTCGAGGCTGTGGCGAGGTCGTTCGTCGCACTATGTCCCTTCCCAATTATTAGATTTGTAGCCGTCATTTTACCACTAATTTATAAAATAAGCAGTCAAACTAACGTGTACTCACCTCTTTCGTATTTAAGAAGCAATCGTTTGGTAATATCCTTTCCAATTCCATCGTAAACTGTCTCTGAAGACCGTTGACTGGTAGGCCCTCCTTACCACACACCTCTCGTTTGTCAAGTGTGTCAATGAAATCCACTGGCGGTTGGCCTGACCTTTGACCTGTGCATACGTTTGGTTGGTCGGGTTATTGCAAATCCTTTAAATGCATTGAATTCAATGTACTTGAGCTTGGTCTACGAAGAAAATAATATGCTTTTTACATTTTCAGTTCTGTTTAGACTTCGAACAGTTGTTTTGGTATATTTGAAGTAAACACAGGGCGCCGTAAAGCTAAATACAGGCTAGAAGAACAAACAGAAGTCTTTGCAAAGAAGAAAAATACATGCGCGCTTGCGCGCACGCACACATACACACAACACACACATACACACACATACATACACACACACACACACACAGACATATATACACACACACCCACACACTATGGACTATGTGACAAAGATGCCTTCTCAGCAACAACCGATAAGGACAATTACTACACTATGATATCTGCCATAAGGCCGACAAAAAGCCACACAAAAATATATAATTATAACAAAGAGCAAAACAGATTATTTTATGAGGGGAAATAATACAAAATAAAATAGAATGAAAACAAAGCGCTCATAGACATATACCTGCTGTCATTTAGGAGGAGTGGAGTATCTATCTATCTATCTATCTATCTATCTATCTATCTATCTATCTATCTGTCTGTCTGTCTGTCTGTCTGTCTGTCTGTCTGTCTGTCTGTCTGTCTGTCTGTCTGTCTCTCTGTCTATCTGTTACCTGATTGGCATAAGAATGGCATCAGTATAGCTCTCTGAAAGTCGCTCTCGTCCCAGATTTTAGATTCCTTTCAATATATGGCTTCAGACTTCAGAGTTGCGATTCTAACACCTCACAAACGGATCGTGGGCTCTCGTGGCGCCTCATATCTATACTCTGCACTGTTCTCGGTTTGTCCACTCCGTCTCGGCAGCGCTCGCGAATTTAAAGTCTGGATCGTCGTCTTCTCCTAGCCTAGTTTTAGAGTTCAGAGAGGGGACGACTCAACTCGTCGCGTGCGCAAGGGCGCGAGCCAGAGCACAGTAGAGGGATTTCCCTCAGTGTTCTATAAAAACAATGTCATGAAGACGTCAATGCAGGTAAATGTATGGGTGTTTAGGAATGGGGCTGGGGCATCACCTTATCAAGCAACAGAGGGGGAAGGGACACAGGGCGCAGGGTGAAGAAAAGAACACCACAGCAGGGAGGGAGGGGAAGGACAAAAGGAGAGAGGGAAAGAGAGAGAGATAGAGGGAAAGAGAGAGAGAGAGAGAGAGAGAGAGAGAGAGAGAGAGAGAGANAGAGAGAGAGAGAGAGAGAGAGAGAGAGAGAATGAGTTCTTGGTCAGTTGTTCACTTAACTATAATAGTTTGTAAATTGCCAAACGACAGCCTTCCCAAATGTATTGGTGATAACATCTTCACAGAGCGTCGTTGTTTTCAAACACTTATATGCACACGAACTCACACACACACACACACACACAAACACACACACTCACACACACACACACACACACACACACACACACACACACACACACACACACACACACACACACTCGCACACGCGCGCACATAGAAACGTGTGAACACCCACACACATTTTTCTAANCATACATACATACATACATACATACATACATACATACATACATACATACATACATACATACCTCACCACATACACGCGCGCGCGCGCGCACACACACACACACACACACACACACACACACACACACACTCGCACACGCGCGCACATAGAAACGTGTGAACACCCACACACATTTTTCTAATGTCTAATTATACGGTACACAAACAAACATCTTCCATGAGCTTGCCAAATAATTTTTTTTTTGGTTCCTTTTTTATCTGCCATATTATATATAATGAAAGAATTTATAAATTGTTGGTTTGGGGGGGGGGGGGGGNGGGGGGGGGGGGGAGAAAAAAGAGGGGAAGGGCTTGAAGGGATGGAAATAGTGTCCATCATATTTATTCTGCGTGACATCTCTAAGATGCTTACTTTCAAAATAACGTTCACTCCGAAAACGCTGGTCAAATGGGGTTCAGACAGATAAGGGAGGTTAAGTGTCACAAATTTTGCGTGTGATTCTATAGTGTCTTTTTTTTAATTGATATTTTATGTACGTTAACTTCCTACTCTCTACCCACATCCCCTCCCTTTTTCCACAAGAAAAAAAAAAGTGACTAGTATAAAGTAACATAATGTGACTTTTTGAAGCATATATGGTGAGGCTGAAGTTTTAATAGTAAGAAGACGAAACAATCAGCGTAAAGGGTGTCTGTAACATGCACAAATCATGAGTAAACTTGCAACACAACTTACCTGACATAATTATGTGACGGAAAAGAATGAATGTTCTTTCATCTGTCTGCCTGCGTCTCTACCTGCCTATATATTCCTTTTATGCTTAGATATATGTCAGTGTGTGTGTGTGTGTGTGTGAGAGAGAGAGAGAGAGAGAGAGAGATAGAGAGAGAGGAAGAGAGAGAATTTATGTGTGTGAGAGNGGGGGGGGGGGTGAGTGGGGATACGGGACACAAAGTGGGCTGTTTATGTGTAGCAAGCCCTGTCGAACAAATTTTGCTTTGATGCAAAATATAATATAGAATAGAACAGAACTTCATTAGGCTCTTGGCCAAACACAGTACACAAATTTCACAATTTAACAATATGCACTCTGACACTCGCACACATCCCTCTCCGCCCCACATCCCTCCCGTCTCCTCCCTGTCTTTCTATCTTCCTTCCCAGGCACAGCAAAGTGCAGTACAGTGGTCATCATAAATAATATATATCAGGACCCAAAGGCACATTACCGATTAAACATAGTTACCTATTAAACCTCTCTCCCCTGGCCCCTTTCTACTGTTTCTGTCCCTTCCCAGACTCATCCGCTACCTCCCTCATGCCCATTTACACTCCTTGTGGATGGTAGGCCCTATCGAATTTCGTTTGTAAAATGCTTGTGATTGCAATGACTTCAGCAGGCAGCCGCTAGTATTGTCAAGTTTTATTTTGTAAATTTTGATCCGATGCATGTGTCAAAAAATGAAATAAGATTAAAAATACATTAATACAATAAGCATGAAATGAAGTAAGACTAATTATATATATATAGAAGAGTGCCGAAAGTCTGAGACTTTTACATATGATCAGAGAGCAGGCTAGTAAAAATTATCTGGCCGACTGTCTTGTAAACTAACTGGTTGCTAAGAAGGCCAGGCATTATAATTATAATGCATAAGTCAAGACCAAGTTGTTTACTAGCCCACCGCTAGGGGGAGCCAAATCTAGATCAAGGACACTTATTATGAGGGTGCTTTGACCGAATCTCACGATATGGAACCACATCATCTGGAATTCCTCACCCACACGTCAATTAATTCATCTCAATACTTCGAAAAATCAGCCGATTCTTTGAAAATCGAGGATGTGGTGAATGGAAGTCCTTGTATCACGTATCACCCCAGTGAGAGTTCACAAAGATTCCAACAACGGTAAGAAAACATTCACGTGAATGTCTAATCTTTTGTAAACGTTGTCATAGTAACTATGACAATTCTACCGTAGACACGAAGCAACGAGTTCAGAATCCGATATTATTTACCGTGGATTGTTTCAGTGATGTTATTGTGACGACGGGAGCGGCAAAATTGTGTACTAATAATCCGGACACGGTAAGGTTGGGCTCGTCCGAATCCTACAAGATTCGAATGTGGATTCCAATATATAAATTTGATGGATTCGAGTAAGGACACGAATCCTACAGCAGCGAGCGGCGAGTGTGGGTGGAGGGGAGGGCAGTCATTTGTATAAGTTCTTAGAGTGACCAAGAAAAACAAAAGCCCGCTAGATGGGGTCTTTTATAACAAAGGCCTATTTTTAATTTTAGTAAAGCTAAAGGAGTTCACCCGCACATTTAAACAGAGACCCAAATTTTAAATTTAATGATATAATAAGGATTTCTTGTAAACAGCTTGTTTGACGCTTTTATTTCCTGTGAACCGACCGACTAGAACCCACACCAATTTTAGGATTCGTATCCGGATTCGATAAGTAAGAGGATTCGATGGATTCCAATCCAATATTTGAATCTCACCCCGTGCAGAGATAGACGTGTGTAGGCCATGTCTGTAGATAACATTAATCTCCCAAAGCCGGAACTAAGTTGGCAGCTGCAAAAATAGGGTAAAATTCATTTGTTCAGATCTTTGTAGATCCGACACAGATCTACAGGTAAAATTTGCGTTTATATCCAATTAGGGGTAATTTGTTTATTAAGGTTGACGCCTGATGAAATAAATAAAGAAAGAAAGAAAGAAAGACAGAAATGAATTTTGAGATTATGCTTTTACACTAGTGTAAACGTTTGACCGATGTACCTAGTCTGTTTTCTCCTGGATGAGAAATGTAAACAAGAGAGAAAAAGGGATTCGATTTGTTTATTGATGAACGGACGGACAGACGGAAGGACAGATGGATGGATGGATGGATGGATGGATGGATGGATGGATGGATGGATGGATGGATACATACATTTCAGTTTTCCCATTGTGACAACACCATCTTTTATCTTCGTGGCTTTATGGAATTGTAGGGATGACAATTTTCTCTACTCATTCTTCTTCGCTCCTTATGGTACCTCTGATCGTCATGGGAAGTGTTTGGATAATTTTATAATGCAGCAAGTCATGAATATGTTTTCTTTCTTTCTTTCTTTCTTTCTTTCTTTCTTTCTTTCTTTCTTTCTTTCTTTTTACCCCTTCCGTCCTTACTTGTTCTCATTTCTCTCTTTTCCTACATTACTAGACTTTCTTGGGATATCGCACGTATCGTTTTAACGTATCAATAACAGTGTTATTGGCTTAGAGCACTTTAGAGACTTTGAATCTTGAATTCAGTTCTCCCTATTCAGCTTTACACTAACCCTTTCTGCCACCTCCGGGAGCGAATATAGTAGGATTTCCAAGAACTTTTATTGGGAGTGACGCGATAAAGAGCGGACTTAGTTGACGTTTCTTAGAAAGAGGAAGGTAAACAAAGTTATGATGTCGTCTCACTTTACCAGTAGACAGGTAAAGATCACTTCCGGTTGAAAATAGGTGCGTCAAATTTAGCGATCGCTCATTTTGACAGCGTTCATATTTGGACGGTAACAAATATAACGTGGTAAAATATTTTGTTCTCTTGATTTGAAAATTCGTCTTCTATAATACTTCAAACAAATAATGAACTTCGCCACCCAAGCTTCCTTTATTATACCCTTCCTGGTAAGCTTATCACACTCACAAACTTTCCGGATCCTTCAGACAATCTGTGGTTGGGTGTTATTTTAAAAATTGTTTGATTATCTATTACAGATGGCTATAAACCAGTACATCTCGCTTTGAAAAACGTACTTTGAAAGTCAAAGTATTCACGCTTAAGTCACAAAGTAACAAGCAATTTGCTTTATAATCTGGCTGCAAATTTCGCAGCAATTTTGATTCACATGATGTCGTATTTGTGCCTGCAGATCTATATATATATAAGTTAAAAAATGTTGAAATTTTTGGAAAAAAGTAACATATCCACTGCAACAAGTCATGCTAGGCGCTAAAAGCTAAAACGATGAATATATAAGCGATGCATAGTACATAAAGATTAGACATAAATAAGATCTAAGCAACCATGAAAACGGGGAACTACAGCACTACATTCTATGAGATTCTGATTTACCTTAAAAAGTAACAGCTGCTCTTCCTAGTACTGCAGAGTCAGAGTGTTTCTATTTTTCCGAGAAAACTAATGATCGATTATCTTTATCGGGAACGTGTCTGCGCAGTTTCTCAGAAATCTGATTTCTGCGACGCTGGTGCCCTTACTGCGGGAAAAAAAAACATTTTATAAAGTCACATTTCCATGAAAAGACTGTGTCGTCTCCTCCTCTTGTTACTATGGTAAAATTGCGGCTGACGCGAACATTAAGAACAGGAAAACTTTCTGATATGTACAAGGCCTATATGCGAAGTTAGTTACTTTCCCCCGTTTGCTAGCGTACATTTATACCTTTCATTACGCCCCTCTACTTCATCAGTCTTACGCAGATCGCCTATCTCGGAGATAAGAATATATACAAACTAGGATATTTTCAGCCTTGTTACAGTCCAATAAATATACCAATCAAATTTACAAAGCAAGTCACAAATATAGTGGTTAAGAAACTGAACAGAGCCTAGGAATTTTGCACACCTCGTCATATTTTAACTCACTAAGTCTCGAAGGCAGTAAAATTGCCTACCTTGACTTATGAGTGCAAAATTAAAACCGTTTCTTTTTTTCCATCTCTTCTCAAAAACTTACTGAATTGAGTTAGGCAATCTGTAGGGTTATGACGACTTAGGGAGTTCGGCTTTCACTATTTTCAGTGGTGGCTTGTGACCCTCAAACTTACCCATGCAAAATTTTTCATTAGAGCGAGCCACCGAGAGCGCACAAGATTTTATTATGAGCATAGTTCAAAAACCCGAATAGCATATTTCAGTGCATATAACAGGTGTTATATCTGGATCTGGATTAGGTTTGGTCATGCATCTCTTTAACGAGTTTTCTCTATTTCATAGCTAAATTCTGTTCGGTACTGCACAGCTTGTACTGAGTAAAGAGCCGACACTGGAGACTTAATTTAAAAAAAAAAAAAGCAGGAACTTCTGAAATTAAATTCCCCTCTATTCCTCCTCTGTTTGTTCACCACCACCTCAAGCCCATCCCTAGTAGCATCGAGTTCCTATTTCTGATGTTGATTTCACCTGTATCCTGAAGCCTGTCATCTAGCAGATTCAGATTCAACGTTTATCATAGGTACCGTGGCCAATTCCAATGTAGTTACAGAGCATGTAGAAAATGATACAATACAAATATAACAAAACAAGAAAACGCCATGCTGTGACCCTGCTCCCACCGCCATTCCCCCTGCCCAACCCAAGATTCAAGATTGTTTATTTAGGCAAGAGCCAACCACATAACAATAAATTCAACAATTCAGAATGAATTAAAAAGGAAAAGGAAAAAAAAAACAACAACAAAAAAAAGGTGCATAACTGACACATTTACTAACTGGCATCTCTGTCTGTCTGTCTGTCTGTCTGTCTGTCTGTCTCTCTCTCTTTCTCTCTCCCTCTCTCTCTCACACACACACACACACACACACACACACACACACACACACACACAGACACACACACACACACACACACACACACACACACGAAGTATTTCTGTCCCTCTCTCTCTCTCGCTTTCTCACTCTCCCTTTCTCTCTCCCATTTTCACTCAATCTGCCTCTCTGATTTTAACAGTTTGAGCTGCAATTCCAAAAGATCCTATTAAACCAGTGTCATTATTNCTCATCCGCCCCTCCCTCCCCATGCTTCTTAATTACATTTCACTGCCTTTTATTACACTACAGTAGCAGGAATACCATAAGGGAATTCAATTTCTGACTTTGCGTTAATAATATATAGCTAGACAAGAATATCAATGTATTCTTACAATTGCTATGATTCTCACAATGTATCTACACATGGACATAATTATGACACAGCTGACATATTACTTATTGATTGCCGAGATGAGTAGGGTCGAGATGCGTCCGTTGAACATTTAAATTGTCACACGTCACTCCGCACTTTGTTCATATTGATTTTATATTATCGGCAGTTCACGGGCAAACAGGGCCTTATTTCATTAGTGCACGCTTCAGAAGCTTCAATTCATGTGCACTACGAATCTGTGTAAGTCCTGTATGATCGCTAAACAGAACGACATGCCCTGACATTGTACCACAACAAAATACGGGTAGACAAGAAGGAAGAGTCTAATTTTAGAGATCCTCCTGCCCCCTCCCCCCACTCCCCCCCAACAGAAACAAAAAAGAGTCAGCAAAGGAGCTTGAAGCTTTATCGTCCGCATACAGCTGACTGTAATTTGGACAGCGGTTATCCAGTGTTGACATTTGCCAAAAAGAGAGAATCAAGGAAACTCATTTCAAAATTTTATGCTTCATATCATTTTCCACTGGGAGACTTCTCAGAAAATTTGATTTCCGTGACCATAATCCTATCTCTCCATTACCCTCTTTTTCTGGCAAATTATAATATTGTCCGTAGTGATAGTAGTCAAACAGAGGAAAAAGTGACCCTTCCGGGTATTAGTGGTCAGTTGCGGAAATTCCCGCATCATGTTTTTGTTTGTTGCTGCTGTTGTTGAAAACCCGCCGTACTTTCTGAACAAAGTAGGCAACCTGCCAACGTTACAGAGTGTCGGTGTGTTACGTTATTGAAAGTACACTGAATACCAACTCCTGGGCTTAATGAAAATGTAGGAATAGCCGGGACAGGTGACACAGTGAGGTCTTGTTTAGGGGATTTCCGAAACCGGAACTAAAGTTACGGTTAGAAGAACGTGACAATTTTATTTTTAAAAAAAAAATGGATCCGCCTTTGCAGACGACTAAGTTACGAATGAAAGCTACATAATGTAAGTGTAACCGGGTGGCAAGACGTGTAGTATTCCATTTATTATTAAGAGGAGGAATGTGAGCCCTGTCTAATAATTTTTCAGATGTTGCACATTATTTTAGGGAAGTGTGTCACCAGGGATTTGCCAAATTACTGTGAAGGATCAATTTTGAGAAATAGGTCCCCCCCNNNAAAAAAAAAAATGTATTCTAGAAATTCTCCTTCCTTATCGGGAATCGACCGCAGAGATTCTCAGCTTGCAAGTCTGAACGTGCTACCGCTACACCACAGGGACGCTAACTGCACATCAATTTAATTCTAGTTCTGAATTTTAGTCCCAAACTTCCACGTGTGAGCCTAATGTTCACCCGTGACCCGGACACACTTCCCGACTGCTCCAAAAGTCAACCTGAACGCTAAGAAGGTCGCATCAAAATGAAACAATAAACACCATGGTTGGTCTACTGCCGTAGTCACTGGTTTTGAAATTTTACTACACATATCTATCTATCTATCTATCTATCTATCTATCTATCTATCTATCTATCTATCTATCTATCTATCTATCTATCTATCTACGTCCGTCCGTCCGTCCGTCCCTCCGTCCGTCTGTCTGTCTGTCTGTCTGCCTGTCTGTCTGTCTGTCTGTCTGTCTGTCTGTCTGTCTGTCTGTCTGTCTGTCTGTCTGTCTGTCTGTCTTGTTGCCATGGTGTGGCCTGTTTCAAAGTAATGTTGCTGTTTACACTGTCCGGTTTCTTATTTGACTAACTCCTCCCTCATCCTCCTCCTCCTCCTCCTCCTGTCTTCGGGTCTTTTCGTCAATCCTTCTGCCATCTTCCCTTTTCTCTCCTTCCGCTCTCGTTGTTACTTCTTCATCTTGTCCCTTTTATCCTATACACTGTTATACATTATTTCTGACAACGCCACACCTGACTAGTAGTGTGACACTGCTCCTATGGTCATGGGAACAGATGGGAAGTATACCAAGGTCACGGGTAATCACTAGATTGATCTACATTGAAGATAGATAGGGCAGATGCTTCGATCGCAGGTAGGGACAGGACATTTTCTAGTGTTAGGTTTTTCGGCATTTCTTTCTCAAGCTTGATCTTTCGCAGTAACTTAGTGAGATCCCTAGTGGCATTTTTATTTCCAGACAATAGCAGATCGGGCTTACTTTCCTCCCCTTGAATGAGTTGAGAGAGAGAGAGAGAGAGAGAGAGAGAGAGAGAGAGAGAGAGGGAGAGAGAGAGAGAGGAGGGGTCGGTAGAATGTGAATTGCTTGTTAAAATATTGTTATTTACAATAGATAAACTAATTGTCTGAGCTCTATAAGCTTGTTGTTATTGTTACTGATAATTAACAGAATAACATGCTTTACCACCTGGTATTATTCAGCTCTGATTTTAGCACATGGCGCAAATATCGCTGCCGTTTCACCATAAACAAGAGATGATTAACACACATGCGTGGTGCCAGGACGAGTATACCCCATGGGGATATCGCGAATATAAGAACGAATAATAATATATCATCAGTTTCGGATTTGCCTATATATATTATTATTATATTGTCTCCTAAAGTCTTTTAAATCCATGGCTTTGTGTATTATAGCGATCGTAAGTATTTAAGGCCAGAACCTACTTTTGAACGCAAATTTGTAGGGTTTGCTATATTCTCATCCTTTTTCGGCTAAAATCTTTCGACAGGTATACAAGTAACACAAGGAACTCAAAACAAATCCCAAAAATATTGTTTTGGACACTTTATGAGAGACATTATGCAATAACAATACCACAAAAACTGACAAAATACAGTAATTTTGAAATGCAAAAGCTCAGAGCATGATAAAGATACAGAGAAAAGACAAGCATTTTTGAATTCAGCATGACAGAAATAACAAAGCTACGAAGAGAATTTCTTGATAAATTTGATTTTGCAAAAAATAATGTTTAATAGGTCTCCCCAACACAGGAATTATGACTGCCGCAGAAATTTGGTGAATAAAATGTGATTTTTGCAAAACAGGTCGACCAAGGTGTCAATATCTTTTCATACTTTTATCTAGAAATATGACACATGTCCCTGCCAAAAATTATTTAGATAGCATTAAAACTCGCAAAGTTTTTGCAATTTTTCTATAAAAAACCAGGCTTTTGAGAAAATTGCGTTTTTAGTAAAAAATTGAGTTATTTTCACTATAACACAAAAAACACTGAACAAAGACGTAAAATAATATTCAAAAGGTACTGTCACCATTTCTAAGAACAGACATGGATGACTTATTTTCAGTGCTAGTCTTAGTCTGCGATTCCTGCGCCATATTATGTTTCCCCCCTCCCCTTCTTTTAGTTCAAGGGTGATTTTCCGTTTTTTTCGTTGAAGAGTACTTCCTTTGTTTCTTTGCCAAATCTGGGGAAGACTTATGATTCTTTGACATCCTGACTGCATTCTTTTGTTTCAGGTTTTCAATACTGATGGTGTTGACCTCCATCCACAGTTTGTTCATAATGTTTACTAGACTCAAAGCCCCCCTCACTGAAAACTCCAACTGCAGCAGTGCAGAGCTAACAGCTGCTGCCACCTTTCCTTCCCCACAAAAACTGTTTTTGGGCACATAACCCACACTGTGCTGTTCAAACACTCATGTGCTCTGCGTCCCATCATGCTTCATTCTGACTTAAAAGTTCTCCTCATTCATGCGTTTGAAAACCGGTATCATCCTGTTCTGCAACTTCGGGTGCAATGTATGTATGAGACCTTGGATGACTTTCGCCATCGCTGCCTGGTAGAAGCACCAGCACCCGGAAGACAATAATCATGCTGGGGGTTACTTCATCTGTAGTTAGTCTAGTTTGAGCTCTATCAATCTGCATTTGTGGCAGCATTTGCTCAGAACTTCATTATCAACGACAAGTCCTGTCATGATGTCAATTGCAAATTTATCCCACTCCATACATGGACGTGAAACCGCGTTATGCCTTGTGCCGTCGAAACTAACCGATATGTCTAGGGTAGGCTTCTCATTTCGAAAGTAGAAATCTCGATCTCAACATCGATATCAAACACTCATACTGTAAACAACACACAGGATCAGTTGCTACGACCGAAACAAAGAGGAAAAACACAGAAAAACAAATCACCAGGCTGGAAATGACATAGACATGGGTTACAAAAAAGAGAATTACTAACTAAATATATAAATTTGGGATACAAAAAGTACTCAGGATCGATTCATAAGTAAATGGTTGAAATTGAGTATTCACCAATAATCTCAATTTTGTCAACGGCATCGAAATTCGACTATTTTTGTGCCAACTAAAAGCAGGGTCTGAATATCTTCATAATAACTGTTTTGTTTTTCGTGTGAACATTTTTAAAGACGGGCAGGTTGAAGTATGGTAAACAGTATTGTTTCGTTTCTTGGCCTCTGTTCCCAGGAAAGCATTTCAGATGATCGTATTATTTAAAAAAACGTGGCATTCCAAACTGTTGAATTTAGCGGCGACGTGTTAAAAGTGTGATATTATATCAAGCAAAGCTATGAGAGTGACTGAGCAATGACTTTGTGGGGTGGGGTACGCAATACATTATTTATTGTAAGCATACCACAAAAACGCACCTGGTCATGACCGCTAGTTATAATGTGGCTATGTAGGACATTGGAGATACCTCCTGGTGTTCATCCTACACAAAGACTAAACCTTACGTATAAAAATTAAAAGTCGGCCAACACCAGGTGCATGAGACCATGAACAGGATGCACTAACGTAGACGCAGACCTATTTCTTCATTGCCACCACACCAGTGGTTTGGACAGTTAATCGAGGATTTAAAGGCATAATCCTATGGTGAAGCGCTGTTGTAGACCTCAGAGGCGAATCCAAAATGAAAAAAAAAAAAAAAGGAGGGGTTTTTCACATTACTGCATGAACTTGTCCTGTGGGTGTCATTGGTGTCAGTAGTGATTTCATTTTCAAATAAATCTAGGCACTTCGACACTAGTATCTCGGAACTTGACAGAGATCGGGGAATAAAAGATAACAATTTAAAAAATGAACGAGTCGACTGACTGAACTGTTCATAGACCGCAGGTAGACAGAAAGAGATGTCCAAGATCGCCCTCGCCAGTCGGTATAATTCGTAATTAAAAAAGAAATCAATGCAAGTATAGTGTAAAGGTCATTCTTGTGGTTTGCTAGGGATGAGGCTGGATTGTACGGTGGTGATTTCTAGGCTACAATTTGGATTCATAGTCCCTTACATTTCATTGGCTGTTTTCGTGATTATTTTGGAGCCTTATGCATAATCCTGACGTTAGCTAATGCACTGCGGTAACCAAGAGAAACTCCCAACACATTTGTTGTTTTTTTTTTTGTAGTAAACAAAATACTTTGATTAACGTATGGGTTAAGCATACGTCCACTGATTCGAAATTCGAGATTCGGATTAGCATTGTACCAGACTTAAGTTTGGGAGTCGGCGAATCTTGAACTTTTGGCCACCCCCGGCAGATCTATCACTGATTCCTCCTTTGAAATGATTTATTAAGAGCGAGAAATGCTGACAAAAACAAACAGCTGGCTAGATCTATCTGAAATTGAGAGAAACAACATACCAGTCCACTCTGACCCCACTACTGCTTTCCAAGATTTTCCTTAGTAGCGCCTTGAACTGTATACTGTTTGTCGCAAGTTCCCTTATGATGGAATAATTAAGTTTCGTCAATGTTCACATATAGACTGAGCCTGCTAATGAAATCGGTCATTTCAACATATCGAACTTACTGACGATTATCAAAATAATAATACTAGTACTAATGCCGTTTATAAATCTCGTATCCAGGCTCATGCCTACTCACGCGACTTCTCACTATTATTACCCTTAGCAGGCCTGATCATACGAGGTACTCGAATTTTCTCAACTCGCTGGGAAGTATTTAGTGCCGCAGCCATTTATAGGCGCTGATCACTAGCATTCTGACAATATCTTCCACTGCCCATAGCCAGGTACCCAGACGGGTGGACTGAGGAAAAAGAGAATGAAATGCTTTCCCAAGGCATTTACAGCACGACTGTGTAATTTTCTCACATATTATGGGCTCACATTCCTCCCTCCATAATGAATAATGAAGAATATACCTTGCTACTCCGTTACACATGATTATCTTATAGGTTAGAGGCCTGTAATTGTATTTTCACTTATGGGTAATTTTACGACTTAGAGGTATATATAGTATGATCTCCTTTTTCCGCTTTTTTGGCGTGCCCTGCTTCCGGTGCTAAGGGCTCCATGGGGCAAATTTTGATTAACGGGAAACTTCATTTCAGTTTACTTTATTTTGCCAGACACTATTTAGATCTGGACTGGAACTATCAGGTGAAGGGTGTTTGTTCTCAGGCAGAAAAGGAGGGGTCTGGCCTTGATCAGTGAAAAGGTAGGGTGTGTTTACAATTAATAGCAACCAAGCTCAAAATTTCTGTGGGCTTGCTGGGGTTGGGTCAGTCTTAAACTTTGGGCCACACAGTGATGTGCGTCTGGATGAGGGCAGATACTTTGGATTCAGAGGGCCAATATAGCCCATAAAGGAGAAAAGGTCCCAACTGCATTTCAGGTCTGTAGCCTGTAATACCAAAGGGCAGCGGCCAAAGTCTTTTCAAATGACAGTGATCATGCACTGGGTGTCCCCAAGTCTAAAAATAGCGGCCGGTGTTTTCCGTCGACATGGTATCCGGTGACTCTCTCGACTATGTATTTATAATGTTATAGACTACAAGGAGGAAGCAACACACAGGGTCAACTGCTTTAGGATCCTCGACGAGCATCCCCCACTCCC
>JAWQUT010000289.1:324436-348177 GCA_033807755.1 Ellobium chinense | reverse complement strand
TATGTCAGGGGGGCGGTGAGTTAGGATGTTAGGAGTGAGAGAGAGAATGGCTACTCCGGACCGACCACAAGACCACACTTCTCACACACACAAAGCACGTAGGACGATACCCGGTGGTAGGCTTAAATGACAGCTATGTATTTTCCTTTACATTAAAACCATACTAAAAATAAAACCCAAAAAAAACCAACTAAAAAAAAAACCCAACCGTTTTTTTTGGGTTTTATTTTTAGTATGGTTTTAATGTAAAGGAAAATAAATAGCTGTCATTTAAGCCTACCACCGGGTATCGTCCTACGTGCTTTGTGTGTGTGAGAAGTGTGGTCTTGTGGTCGGTCCGGAGTAGCCATTCTCTCTCTCACTCCTAACATCCTAACTCACCGCCCCCCTGACATATAGGTTAGAGGTCTGTAATTGTAATTTCACTTATGGGTAATTTTACGACGTAGCGGTTATATATGACCTCCTTTCTTCGCTTTTTTGGCTTGCCCTGCTTCCGGTGCTAAGGGCTCCATGGGGAAAATTTTGATTAACGGGAAACTTCATTTCAGTTTACTTTATTTTGCCAGACACTATTTAGATCTGGACTGGAACTATCAGGTGAAGGGTGTTCCCAGGCAGAAAAGGAGGGGTTTGGCCTAGATCAATGAAAAGGTAGGGTGTGTTTACAATTAATAGCAACCAAGCCCAAAATTTCTGTGGGCTTGCTAGGGTTGGGTCAGTCTTAAACTTTGGGCCACACAGTGATGTGCGTCTGGATGAAAGCAGATACTTTGGGTTCAGATGGCAGCTTAAAAGGCCAATATAGCCCATAAAGGAGAAAAGGTCCCAACTGCATTTCAGGTCTGTAGCCTGTAATAACAAAGGGCGGCGGCCAAAGTCTTTCCAAATGACAGTGACCATGCACTGTGTGTCCCCAGGTCTAAAAATAGCGACCGGTGTTTTCCGTCCACATGGTATCCGGGGACTCTCTCGACTATGTGTTTATAATATTATAGGCTACAGGGAGGAAGCAACACACAGGGTCAACTGCTTTAGGATCCTCGACGAGCATTTCCCCCTCCCCCCCCCTCCCATCCCCTAGCGACCAAGCTACTTTCTGTTAGTGTGGCTGTTAGCTGATGGTCAAGAGAGGGATGCTCACGTAGACGTCTCACCTGATTCTCATTCTTTCCTCCTTCTTCTCTCCGCCTTTGTCTCTTGCGCACATTCTCCCTCTATCTCATCCTGTGTGAACATCTGTTTGTGTCTACCTACGCCCTACACCTGTAGGATTTCGAAATTCCTTTTCAGAACTAGATCTAGTCTTCCCATTGTTGCTTGTTTCTTCTCATCTCAATTGTCCGTTATATGACGTCTTTCACCGTTCCGCACAAGCCATTGTCGTATTGCAGAGCAATCATTTGCAGTTGACGTAGGTTGCCAATAGCAAAGAAGGCGCTGTTGTGTTCTTATTAAGTTTGGATTTGCTAATCTGCTGATCTGACGTAGAAAATCAGAAAATGTTCGTGAATACTGTAAAACATCTACTTTTGACACACAGCATTTCCAGTGTACATGAAGAAAATATTTGTCACTCGTCAACTGAATTCAACTGTTTTTCCGTTAATATGAATTATACAAACGAAAGCTAATCAAAAATATTAATCCTGATTGATCAAGGGAAGCACTAGAGATATTCATGACGTTGTAAAATCGTATAAGGAGCAGCAAGGCTGAATTGCTTCAGCTGTGGACTCAGAATAAAAAAAAAATTGTGGGTTCAGTATCCAACCTTAGTCATGTTGTAAGTACCCTGGGCGAACACTTCTCTCATATTTTGCTCTGTCCATCCACCTGCAAAATGGGTATCTGGCTACAGGCAGTGGAAGATATCAGAATACTAGGGATCAAAGCCTATAAATGACAGTGGCAATGTATCATCCTCAGGGAGTTGAGAAAGTCCTACAATGACCAGGCCTGTTGGCCTGTGGGGTAAAAATAGTATGAAATAGCTTAAGCAGGCAAAAGCGTGAATACGATACTTATGACCAGCGTTATTATTATATTACTGGAGAAACAGTATCCAGAGACATTTTTGCACATGAGCAGGCCTAATCTTGATCAACCCCGTAATACTCTGCCATTGTATTTTAACTGTATTATAAAGTTACGACACACTTAGTTCAGCTGTCTCCGTTTCAGTTCTAGTGATAGGCCTAAATATTAAAATATTATCAGTTCAGCGTCAATACAAAATTTTCATACTTTCTAACACAATCCGCCCCCTACTATTACTATTAGGCCTTCTTATTTCTTGGAACTTAAAGTAAAGAGAGACAGACCTCCACGAATGACCCTTTTGCGGACCATTATGCCTTTTCACCCCATCATGTGGTTTTGAGTTTTGAGTTGATGAATGGACAGAATACCTGAGAATCCCGAATCTGATGCAATACAAAATTCGGTCTTTAATTATTTCCTTTGATAATTCCGTCTGAAAATTTGTCTGGTTAGGCCTTAGGCTTAGCCTTAGACCCACTGTTTGACAAAGAGATTGTGATATAAAATATTGAGATGAAATATCGGCCAGGAAAATCATGGATCCATGAGAAACTAATATTAGCTCATATGTTGGAAAGGAGAAGAATTACAGGCCAGTGATATTGTTCTGAGGCTTTATTATTATTATTTTGGATTTCTCATCTTCCAGTTCAGTTTTGTATCCTTGACAACGTTGTCCCTCATCACGGAAGCGGAAGCAGTTTTAAGTTTCGTTTCATAATTTGCCAGCATGCCACGTCTGATTCAAAACTAAAAAAAAATACTAAGCTAAACCAACTATTCTCATAGGTCCATCAAACGACACAACACAGTTGATTTGTTAAAAAAAATAAAAAGCAGAAATCTTAGCGGATTTTCTTGTGAGGTAATTTCGCAATAGCAGAGTTTTATTATGTGTGTATATTGATATTGTTACACGAAGCGAGGTTTATCTGGCAAAGATTGGACAAGCTCGAATTTGTTGTTTTGGGCAGCGGCATTTCCCTCAGATTTAGTCAATGCTGTTTTGATACGCCTTTCACTTATTTTATCCTGTGCTGTAGATACATTTGGCATCTGCAGAGCATGGACACTGCAAGATCAATATCGCCCCGAAGGGGTGATCAGAGAATTATTCAACTGGCGAAAGAAGTGTCGGAGAGCCGAGATCGCAAAGTTCCTGGATTGCTGTTGGTATTGAGACGTAAGTCAGCCAGCTTACTATTAAAGTATTATGGACCTTTTCTCCAGTATTGAATGTGGAGAGATAAAGAACTGGGAGACCGTCAATTGAAGGGTTTCTGAATGAGCTTTAAATCCCTACCAAGACGTCCAAGAGAACATTCGAGGTTGCATGCCGTTTTTGAACAAGGTTGATTTGCATAGCAATCCAGTACTGAACCACCCAGCTAACGTGTAGCTATTATGGACAGTAATTACTGTTACAGTCAATCAGTGTTTTCTGGAGACTTGGTGATTTGCCCCTTAAATATCAGAATGCTCCCCAAAACTATATACAATGTGCGTCAATCTTCCCTTTTTTCTTGCACCTCAAAACTTGCATTAAGCCTACTTGATTGAACTTGAGACAACCTAAAATCCCTCTGAAAATGTTCAAATCACCCTTCAAATTTATGACACAATGGGAATATCTACCCCAACTCATACAACCTGGAGAAACAATGGTCAATAAACCCATGCCTCTTAATACACCCCTAACCCTACATCTTACTAAAATCCTAATGCCTATCAAGGGGGAAGACAGGAGCATCAGTACTTTTGCTTTTTCATGTTTTAATCTCCCGTGTCCATCTTTTGCAATGATTATTCCGATAACGAAAATGGTGTCCTCTCTGGATGCTTCTCTCCAGTGTGATACCATAATAGTACTTTTTCAGTAAGTCAACACTGTCGTTTTTGTCATCAGAATTTTCAGGATATAAACTTGCCGAAATCTGTAACAAAATTAGTGCTGTTGCTTAATGTGTTAGAAATCTGAAGCTCATTTGGAATTTCTTCCTCATCTTTATTGGTGAGACTGTAATCACCTAAATTATTTGAAAAGAAATTATGGAAGTGTACACCTTTGTTGACTATATAAATTTGCATTAACTATTCATAAGTGTATGATAAGTTGCTGTAAATCTGCTCGAAGTTGGCTGATTGAATATTAATATCAGCAGTGCCATGCACATAGAGTTGGCTCCACATGGTGGGCAGATGGCCTACTTTTGGCATATCGACATTTCTTTGTGTGGCTTGTTGCGCGAGCTGAAAAACTGAGTGATTGATGTAAACTGGTTGCATGCTGGACATTGCTTGCAGACACCTGCTGCATCTAAAACCTTGTCTGCACTGGATAAGGCAAATGGGGATATAATTTTAATTATTATCTGCACATTTTCATTTTTAATTAGCAAAGGTTAAATGCAGTAATGCAGTAGTTATAGACCGGGAAAAAAACATGAAAATTGAATGTATACAGTAAGGCTGACACATGAGAAAATCTGTGCATATTCCATGGTCCCCTAATTGACCAAGACAGTACAATTTATACTCCGTCCTCTCTCTTCTTTGGTTTTTTTTTTGTGTGCTTTCATCTTTCTAGATCTTATCCAGAGTAATACTGAAACAGAATAACGCACTGATTTTCTGTGAGAGATGGGAATTGATAGAGCCCAGCATAATAGCTTTCAACTCAACGCCCCCCTTCCCCCAGCTTCATTCCCCACCTCACCCAGTTGCCTTCCCCCTTCCTCCCTCCTCTCCCCTCTTTCCAAGCATTCCCCCTAATTTCAACAAAGCCTCAGTAGAGACATTTTTCCAAGTTTAATTCACAATATTTATATCTCATTGACGGACAGCCTTTCCCTTAGTAAGGGAATAAAGGGGGATCAGAGTGCATACAGTGAATTTTTTAGGAGGATTTTGAAATTTCAGGGATGTAATTGCATGGTCTGGAGAAAAACATTGATACAGTTGTAATTTACAATCTGTTCCCATATATATATTAATAGTGAAAAATCTATCTTTCTTGTCCTCTGTTCCTAAAAGCACTGCTCAATGATATGCCAGCTGGCACAGAGAAGGGGACACAGATCAGACGGGAGATATGGCAGTATAATTTACTGAAAGTGCTGGTTTTGGTGCTGAGACAGGATTACAGTGTCATTGTCGGGGAGTGGGAAACTGCAGCTGAGTTGGCTGCTATTTTAAGGTATGTATCACTATTATCTTGATTGCAGCTTTTCAGAACTATTAAGGGCAAGTGCGGCACCCTGTAGGGGTAAAAATGGGTAAAATTGGGTCAAATGAGTTTAAGGCAGTTTCTTAAACAGCGACATATCCTTTATCAAATCCTGAAGTTATTTTCATGATACCTGTCTCAAAAAGTGTATTCTGATGCAAAAGGAAATGATAACCCTTTCTCAAATGCATCTGTCGGGTAATCTTTATCGTCAATTATCTCAAAATCACAGTTTTCGTCACTCTATCCCTTCGATCTGACTTTTTTCTGATCCAATTTACATAAAATTTTGCATAGCAACTCTCCAAGCCTCTGTTTTGAGAATGTCGTGGGCTTTTTTCGATATCTTGTGTTTTTGGTTGTTTTTTTTAATTTTTAAAGTTGAAAATTCTCAAAATTTTCATTGTTTTTTTATGACATTTTAAAAAAATTATTTAAAAAATAACTATTCAAGAAATCAAAAAAAGCCCGTGACATTCTATTTTAAATAAAGTGATCTTTCAAATGGAAAAAAAACCAGCATCCTACCATCTATTGTTCTCCAGATCGAAGGGTTCAAAGTTATGCAAAAGTCATCCATATTTTCCAATATGGCGGCCAAACAATGGGCGTTTCCATAGCAACGGAGGGAGGAAATTGCGAAAAAAACCCGTTTATCTTCCTTCCTGGCCCTATGTGGCCCATTTTTCACCCCAAAATGACAAAGTACCCTTTATTAATGAAAATCACCTAGTTCTGCCGCACGTGCCCTTAAGTATGAGACTGTCAGAGCTTACCTTGTAGCCTGCAGATAATACTGTTCTAAGTCTTAAAAGTCATTTAAGGACTTATGACAGTATTAATCCGGGGTGGCAATCTGATGGTGAATGATCTGTCCTCATAACTGATTTGTGGATTAGGTGGTAGATCTAGCAGGGAGGGGTGAAATTCGAGATCCAGAGATTCCAGAGGATTATCATGGGTGAAAGCAAGATGTTTATGAGCCACTCTCTTTTATTTTCATGTTGATAAATCATTTGCAGATTATACTTGGTAGCATCTTTAGATTTTACTTGTCGCATCAAATGTTAACAGTAACAGCACAATAATAGTTAGAGAAGAGGGATTGGCTATATTAAGAATAGCATTTGTGAATACTGGAAGAATACTTAAGATAAAGATAAATAATATGTTGAGGAGTCATGTGAACAGGCAATGGTGGGTAAAAGAGGCAGACAAAATCAGCTCTTGTTAACTCAAAGGAGAATATGTTTTACAGTGCCATACAGTATTATACTTTTCATTCATGATTATACAGTACACATCATACATAATACAGCTACAGCATTTTCATACTAAATCTATAACAAGTCACTTTAGTCACCAAGGAGCAGTGCCCTGGATCTCCCTGGCTGAAATGTCAGACACTCATTATTCACTTAAGTCGAAAGAGAAATAGGAATAAAGTGTCTTTCCCGTGGGCACCACAACACAAACAGCCCGACCCAGAAATCAAACCCTTAAACCCTTAAACTCAAGACCTTATTGGCTTCAGTTTATGAGAACATTCACAACTGCACACTGCACAACCACGCTGTCTCCCGATATGTCTTATGAACCCATCATATATAAATGACTATGTTACTTTCTAAGTATTGTATTATCTTTGCTGTCCTATATTTCAGTAATGCAACTTGTGGTTTGAGCCTCACTGGCAATGACAAGAGGCAGCTAGAGGAAGATCATTTGCCAAAGTCTGTGGAAAATTTGTTATTGCTTGCTCGACACATTCATGGCATTCTGGTGGCCTTGCCTGCTGAGAAGGTAGGTTTGTTTTGTCATTGTTTTTTTTCTTTGTGCTTCATATTTTGTTTTGTTTTGGTTTTGTTTGTCTCTTTTTAACTTGGCTCAGATTGATATGCCTGTAGGTGCTCAATTACTGTGCTGCGGAGTGACATCTGTGAATTCAATTTCAATTTTATGGTCAGCAATCATATATACATTGACACAGGTTATATATTTTTGTGGACCATGAATACAATATTGGAGGAAGCATGTAGATAAATTAATTATAAATAAATAAATAGTATACCATCAGTCAGTGGTTATGTTCAGCAGTCTTTGTATTTGTTATGTAAGGGACCTTTTGAAGGTCATTGCGATCAGCTACTGGTAAAGAGCTGATGTATAGTAATAAAAGGAAACCTTATGACATTGCCAGGTGCTCTTCTCTACTCCTCCAATAATACTTATTGTGTAGTCTCCAGATTCCATGCACCACCTATTAAAGATAATCTCTGGGATGCTATTACATACATCTACCTAAACTGATGAAATTGCAAAATGGTATTTCGGTCAATAAGTTCAGATTTCCAAAGGAAAACTTTTAGTAACTTCTGAGATGTTCATTTGCAGTTCAGCTAGGTGTGAGCTTGGCTCTAAGTAACTTATTGATCTTTGTCACCGTCACTATCAATAGACTACTACTGAAAGGATCATTACCTTTGCTGCTCACCAATTTATAGAATGGAGAAATAATCTGGTTCCACGTATGCAACATCTGTATTGATATATAACATTGCTGATCACTAATTAACTTATTTAGCATGTGACCTTATACATCAGCATGAGACAGTATGTGTATACAAGATCCCAAAGTTGATCTAATTTGTCTAAAGGAAAATCTGAAATTTCTGTTGTCTTCAAAATCCTCCTGATCTCTTTTTGCCTAGCATATTCAAGTAAGCCCCATTATATCTTCAATGTTTCCCCCCAGTAGACATCCAACTGTTTTGGAAAACCACTTTTGAAAGGCTGTAAAATGTATCTAATGTCCATGTTCATTATTTTTATCTAAGCCTATCATGTGTTGTGGCCAGTCAAATGGAAGATTAAGTTGTTTTTTTGACTACATCCAAGTTGTTGGTGTATGATTCCCCATTAGGTAAAAAATTATTTGACCCAGCATTATTGTGGCCCAAGATGCAGTCATTAGAAGTGATAGATTTATCTGAAAAGAAAAGACAAATGAGAAATTTTGTGACTGAAAAATAGTTTGTGCTGTAAAAGTAATCTAACCTGCCTTATAAAAGATGAAATGTGTATCATCACCGAACGTTCACCCTTAAAATCAAAACCTTCATGCAGAGAAATCATTTTATTCTTGATCAGTGCAATAAACAAATATTTTATACTGGATGACCCCAACCATCTTCAGATCTTTATATCTTAGTCTCTAGTTTAGCGCCATCAGCCTCATTTTGACTGGCTAAAAGCATAACCACTATGTCTTTGAAAATTTCATTTTACATTCACCATGAAATGTATGAAGGAAGAATGTGATCTATGTGAAATGAAGCATTCAGCAATGGGAAAGATGGAGAGGATGTTATTTTATATAGATAAATCTCTGTCTCCAGGAGAAAGAGAGGGAAAGATCTGATCTGGCAATATATTTCAAGGTTGTTCTTGATTCCTTGGTCCGACTATGTGCTGGTTTTTTTTACATTTCCACAAGAGGTAAGTCGCCAGTCAGAATAAAAGCAGTTGCCAACTTAATGAACAGGTATTCTCATTTTTTGTTCCTGCAGTGCAAAAAGTCAGTAATTTATTTTTAGCAAACATTAAGTTTCCAGTGATTTCTTTTATCACATATTAAGAAATTTTGCACAGACCTTATTATATGTACATCGGCAGTCTCTGATATGCCTTTTCACAAGGTTTGATGATATTCATCATGGATTACCATGTAATGATGTTCCATTGCAGTGAATGTGAATGTTTATGGAATTTGTTTTTGTTTTTTTGGTATCATGAGGGTCTAATTTTTTGTGAAAAGATGCAATTGGTGTTATGCGAAGATCTAATTTTAGCAAGTCCCCACAGGATGATTTTCTCCTGCATGTGTGAGCACAGAAGTCTAGAATAATCTTGTGTGATGTTACCAGACTGCCAAACTTTCAACTCTGCTTTATACTGATGGAAAAACACACTGTAATTGATAATGTTAAAAAAGTGAGAGGTAGTAAGTAAGAATACCTCTCTTTGGAGTTGCTGCTCACTATAATTTACTAAGAATAAGCTCTATGAATAAATTTCAAAGTAAACTTTGTTTCTCAGGATTTAATTTTCACGAGTTAAGCTCAACTTACGAAATTCTTGAAAAATTAAAACTTTATGAAGAGAAAAACAATATTTATACATTTTGACCAAAGCCTCAAGAACAAGTCCATCATGAGCTAATTAAGTTATTTTTCCCTAAAATCCTCCCCTGATCACATCACTTGCCATGACTTTTGTTACATTCTACGGTGCCTTCCAACTTATGCATAGCTTTGTTAATAAATGATGTCTCACAGAATAGTATTGGCCTATCTCTAAACTTTAGTGATGGTAATCTAAATTTATTCTTCAGTAATGTCCTCCCAATGGCTGCTGCAGCTTCTTGTGTCAGACAATGCCAAGATCACAAACATCACCATGGCAACCATGGAGAAACTTCTCAGGCTGGATCCGTAAGTTTGCCTTGGATCCTCACAGTGAACGTTTTTTGGCTTTTTTTTAGGTGGGCTCAGTTCCTTTGTTACTCAAGAAGGCATTCCAGTCATTGTGTTCCTTTAATTCTATACCATACTTAGTGTCAGTAGATTATATGAAGAGTAAGGTAAGGTGGATGGATGGACAAATTAGTCAATGAATAGAGCAATGAAGGAATGAGTAGATTGACTGTGCCGATCATATTCCCATTATCTTTTACTGAGTCATGTTTTCCAATTATTGAGAGCTGATTTATGAGTACAGCTTGAATTCTGATATTGAAGACAAAGTGCTGGTATCTTACGTGTTTAAATCAGTTGGCTTATGTCTTTAAAACAACTTAATTTTGATGTGAGCTTAACCTATTCCCAATCAAGCTCACAGTCAACAACCATTTCCATTTACCCAAAAGACAGGAGATAACAAAAGAGTTTTCCTATCTTTCAAGGCCTACAGAAGAACAACCAGTAGAACTACTGAAAAGGAATTGACCTGGCTGATGCCATTATTTTGCCTCTAGGCCGGTAGTTCAGTGAGATCACATGGGGAAACATTTTGGACTATTTCTAACAATGCCTCATACTGTAGGTGTGACATGTCTTCATTAATTTCAGCTGCAGTGTGAAATGAGATCAAGGACATCATTGGGAGTAATTTAACTGCTGTGCTTACAACATCTGTCAAAGTATTTCACTGAAAGGTCCCTGACCACAGCCAAGCTTGTCACCATACAGAATAAAGACTAGCTAACAAATTCTAAACTGTGATGTCCTGTTTAATCTTATCTATCCATTATACATTTTAAAATTACATTTTTATGCCCATTTACTTTCATCTGCAGGCACTTACTGAGCAAAATTGAGGAAAGCACTGTGTTTACTTTGTTGGATGAACTTGTCTACAAGTTGACAGTTAACACAGATGTATCCATAGCAGCGTAAGTACAGCTAACCTCATGTACAGTTGAGATTACAACTAAAGAATGGTAAGGCCTAAGTACGCAGATCCTTTCGTCTTCATTACTACCTTAAGTTACAAAAATCATATTAAAGGCCATATAAAGTTATGATGTATGAATAACGTATTTCATTATACAGTCTTACTTCACTAACAGAGGACAGCTACGAAAGACATGGTATCTTGCCAAAGTACAGTTCTCCAAAGTGCAACTGGGTCGAGATAGTATAATTTAACATACAAGCTTTGATGGGACACTACCTACCGTTGTATCACATAATAAAGCAGCAGGCAGTCACTCAGACTCACTGACTGCCAGCTTGGCTTGATAATAATACACTTATGTGATCTTATGAATGCATAGGGCTCTAAATCTGTTACTGTAAGTGGTAAATTTGTGAAATAGAAGATAGTAAATTGGTGCAAAAAAAGTAGAAGTTAATGAAAAAGTCACATTAGGCTGTAATTCGTGACATTTTTATTCATATCAGTGGTTTGGAATCAGTGTTAATGAGTGGTAAGGTAGTTTATTATTTTTATCATGACAGAGGAGCATGTCGCTGTCTGCTGAGATTCTGTGACCACCACAAACCATTGGTTGAAGCATTGTGCACTAGATACAAGTAAGTACACAAAGTACATAGAATTTACCTAGAAGTAGAGAAGTTGAAAGGTTAATAGGTCTGCTTTCTGAGTAAGCCTCATTTCTAGGAAATTCCCTATTTCCAGGAAAAAAAAAATAACTTTAGATTTTGCCATACATTTCTTGTTGGGACATTTTTCCAGGGTTTATTTCGGGGAGCAGTTTAGGGAGGGTCCTTGAGCAACACCTAGGGACTCTTTCTCTTCCCAAGTCTTGCTCTTGATCCTAACTCTGCTCTTAACACTAATTCAAGCACAGCCTGGAAGAGTCCAAAATTTATACCAAATGGACATGTGATACATGTTTTCTGAGGCGAAGACATGTATGGCAGAGGGGTTTTGTCCATGTTCAACCAAAGCATGCCCCAACAGTTTAAGAAATTAGTATAATACAAATGTAACACATTTTATGATGGTTGCTAATGCACATACAGATCAGACATGAAAGAACAAGTTGGTAGACTGTGGAAAAAGGGAAATATAAGTTCTTTCAGACAAGCTGATAGATGATTCTTCATTTGTGTGATGAAGTGTCCTTCACCCTTTTAGTCAAGTATGAACTTATTCAATTCATGAAATATTGTGACTGTAATGTTAAATCTTTTCTTGAGATACGCAGGCGAAAACTGGAGTGGAAATAATGAAACAGACAACTTTGGAGATGGTGAAATGTAATGTTTTCATGGAGAATTTGATTTGTTGAAGTTTTGTTTTGTTTACATTAGTGTTGAAGATTTGACTTGTAACGTATTGCTTTATGGTGCTTTAAAAAATCTTGATGATTCATCACTTTGCAATGATAATGATGACATTTATGGGATGGCGTTGTTTTGAATTATGAGTGGTTTTCATATATTTTTGTATGCTTTTTAGCCAGGTGCACAGTATCCATCTGTATACATTTACATTCCTTAACAATTTACTGACGATAAGTATTGCACTAGAGGTCAGTTATGAATAAATACTTTTCTAGGCACCCTGAAATCGATTTCCTTTCACAAAAGTAAATATCTTGCCGATCCCAGGGAAATGACATAAGTCAGTAATTAACACTTCAGTAGTTTCTAAAGGAGGCTGACACTTTATTACTTATGATGGTCAAGCCATTTCTTTAGTTTTCTCTAGTTACAATGTACTGGGTAATTTCAGTTTTGAGCCAGTGGAGGTGAGTTAATAGTTGAAAATTACTAGATGTTTGAATAGACCAGTGTTTTATACATATTATGATAGGAACATAATTAGCTGATATGCCCTGTCTGTCAAGATCTTTTTTGTTGTTTTATGAAATTAATGTTCTCAGAATCCGAACTCTTTGACTTACACTGGGGTTAAATCTTGAATGGTCCTATATATTTAACTCTCTACAGAGGTTTGCGTCCTTTATTGAGGAGATGGGAAGGCCGAGGTTTTGAAAGGGATTTAAGACATGTTGGGATGCTGTTGGAATCAGGCTCAGCACTTAAGGCCAGGACCCAGGTAAATGGCAACTCACTATGCTACTTTTCTCGTAGTCTTTGAAGAATTTTTCATAACCTTGTTTAAGGCAGGAGGGTAAACCACAAAGGCTAGGCAAGAAGAAATTTTGTCATGTACAAGTAACTAGTTAGGCTGGAAATTCAGTGTTTTTATTGGAGGAGATGGGGAGGGAAATGTTCTCAAGTGATAATATGTTCAGGTGATGTTAGGATTGCTTTAGCGGGTTTGGAATATACATATACTGGCTTAATGATCTGCTAAACAAGATTGTTAATATTTGGCTTTGCCAGGGAGTCCTTGACGAGCCATGACTAAATCACACCACACACATCTACATTACAACCCACATGACAATGGATAGCCAGTAGTTTCCTCTGATTGCTAATGATAATCAGATTCTTTATTGAACCATCATTGTTTTGATCTGCTGTATTTATATATGTGTAGCCATACTACTGAAGTAATGTAGCCCATGTTCCCAAGAACTGAGACTCTTGCTCCTTGTGTGGACATGTAAGGGTGTGTGTTGTGAGGCAATTATAGATGTGTAGATAGATGAGTGTGTGTGAGAGTCAGAGAGCGATAGAGAGAGAAAGAGAGAGAGAGAGAGAGAAATGAATAAAAGGGTAGTTGTTGAGAGAGAACAAATTGAGTTGTAGGTCTGTGAATGTATGAAAGAAGCAGAGCCTGTCATGGAAATTAGCACTGTATAAATGCAATGTATTATATTATTATCTTCAGAATTCACTCACCAACTTGTATTGTATTCCTATAGAGAAACAATGAGTGTGCCCGCTACATCCAGGCTATTTGGAGGGGTTACAAGACCAGACAGAGGTTATGCAAAGCAGACAGGGCTTTTGCCAAATTCCAGAAATCTTATAGGTAAGTCAGAACATAGGCTGCACTTCAGATATTAACCTGGAAATGTAAGCTCATATAAAATAACATTGACCAGAAGGTTTTTATCCTTCATGATCAGTAATATTAATGATAAAAAAAAACTGACAAAGACAAAACATTCAATGTAAGGTGTAGTGATTTGTAAACAGCATGTCATTGGTTTGAACATTTCCCTCTATACAAACACACTGTTGGTAAATATAAGGCACAAGATTCATGGAAACAAATAGCCTGAAACAAAGTTCATATTATTTTTCAATATTATAATCCTCCCACTCTTCCCTCCTCTCACTCCCCCAGTCTATTTGCCATCTGCTTCCATTCTCTGACATGATCACCTTTATACTGTATGGTGTGTTCTTGTAATCAGAAAGTTCTCAAGCTAGCCCCTAAAAAAAGTGGCCATTTTGACATATCAAAAAACTTCAAAGCTTTTACAATAACTCTTAGGCATAACTCCAAATCTTAATGTGAAATTGTTTTTTCTTTCAAATGACTGATTTCTGAATTAGTCAGAATTGTTTGTTTCCAGAAAAAGGGAAAGAGGAATGGCACAGTGTTATCAATAACTGCATGAAAAGGGGATGGGCCTTTAGGATAATTTGCCACACTAACAAGTTTCCCAGCTGCCCTTGTTTTCATGTTCATTTCTTTCTGTATCTCACATATAAGGCAGAAACACATTAGTACCAGAGGTGATTTGCAGACCATTACAATATACACAATGGAAAGAGAGTTTAGTTTTGTTTGCCAGTTTGGAAGGAAGAAAAACTTGCATACAAAAAGTGTCATAATGTTATAAGACTTAAAGGAGTGACATTGTGGCTCACCTAGAACTTATTGTATGATATTCTCAGGCTGAAGAGAGCAGAAGCTGAACAAGTTAAACTGCAAACCCAGTACCAATCAGAGCTGTACCATCAGATGAAGCTGAGACGTCAGCAGTTGCTACGCAAGTTTAATGAGAAGAGACTACAGACACTGGAAATCTTGCCAGCATGTGAGTTTGTAATGTGCATAGTGCATATACAGAATCTACTCTACCAAGAGGGGAAGAGGCTGAAGATTAATTATGTGTGTAGCCACCTAACAAAATGAGGCACATCTCGCACTTTGGTAGTATCGAGATCTTGGTATCACCAAGCAGACTGGCCAAAGGCCTTTCCTTTTGGTGAAGTGAATAATGTTCTTACTTAATTAGTAGAAAATATATGTTCTCTCAAAGTCAGGAAATCACACACAAGTGCAGTTTTTATAAAAACACCATTGAGGTTTCAATTTGGATATAGGTCAAAACTGCCTGGCAGCCAGGGTAATCTATTGATGTAATACCATTTTTTCAGAGAGGCTAGTCATATGTCCATGACAAAATGACATTATGAAAAATTTAAACCCGAGTGCAGTGAATTCATACCCAGGAAAATCATGTGACATCAGTATAGTATACTCTATTTTCATCCCAATTCTCCATAGTGACTGGATTCAAAGTCAGTTTTAAGGCTCTTTTATCATCTTGTACATCATTTTTAATTTGAAATAGGGATCACAAATAGATCAAACATTCCAAATAAACTCAAAACTCAAATTCGATAAATTTGATCTGATGATGTCTTTGAACGATGTTTATTGATTTCATTTCTGCTGAAAAGTGCCACATTTTGTCTGGCAACTACACAAATGAAAAGTTCACATATTTCTTGTAGGTGTGACAGTGTTTGTCACAGGTGAAATCATTAGCCCGATCTGTGAACATGGTCAACTCTGTAAACATTATCACTGTCAGAATCTTGTGTTGGTATTCCAGAACAAAGTTATTGCAGCAACAAAGCTGTATCTGATGGCGACTTTCGTTTTGGTTTATGGACCCAAAAATTGAAGAAAGCGGTTATATTGATGGTATTTGCAGATTAATGGCCAGGCTGACTTCACCTTACTTTAGTTGGCTTGTCCTATGCAGAGACTGATGATACAAATTTGGGAATAGTATACATGCAAAAGATCAGTTGTCAGAGTTCTCCCTGTTATTTTGGGGCAGTGATGTGTTTCTCACTGGCAGTGAAATGGCACTCTCTTTGAATAATTTATTTCTGTCCTGGAATACCGATGTGGTCGACTTTACCTTATTGCAATCTGGATAATTGCAACTCCTGTTCAATCACATTTCCACACAACAAAATGCTATATTTTTATATAAAATTCAATGGATAATCACAGCTTCCACTTAATCACAACATATTCCACATACAGTATTAAAATGCCATATTTCTAAGGAAAAATCAGTGGATAATCCACAGATTCTCTTTGTTACTGTGATTTGATTTTATTGTTTTGCACCAGACATGCCCACTGTCCAGTTTTCCATTCAGCAAAGTCTTACACAGTTTTGCTCTGTTTCCAACAGTTTCCCATTTTGACCAGAACTCATTTAGACAGTGCAGTTGAATTTTATTCCAATATCACATAGCATTGCTCTGTTTCAAAAATGGCCTAAGTCATTATTCACCCTTCTGGGTGTATGCAGATGAGATGTTTTTATGGTTAAGGAGAAATGAGTCAGCATGTATATTTGCAATGACAGTTGGCAGGAAAATACTGTCGCATTTTCAGTTTTGTTGATGTGTCAGTAGGGACCTTGATCTCATACTGTATGATACCCTTATCCAAAAATGGCCTTAAGTCTGACCTCAACCATTTCTGACACACAGTGATAAGTTATTTTGCTGCTTGGATAATAATATCCTCTTGACAGTTGCAGTCCTTTGTTTTCATAGCACGCATAGAAGAGTACTTGAAAAAAGAGAAGTCAGTGGCGGCACTGCGCATCCAGACTCTGTGGAGGGGCCATAGAGAGAGGACAAGGTTGTCGGAGAGGCAAGAGGTTGCGCAGCAAGTGCGTGCTGTCATCAAGATTCAGAGAGCGGTAAGGCACTGACTTAACTATATTATGTTGATAGTGGTCAGTCTAAAACTTGAAAAGCTCTTGGCACTGATGCTACAACTCAAGTGTTTTGTTTCTATATAAACTCCTACTCATCACCAGTGGAGAGAAAGAAGAAACAGAGAAGGCAGGAGAGTGGAGAAAAAAACAGAAAGGGAGGAATTATTATCATCATGAGTATGTTGATAACTTTTTGAATGGGTTAAAGAGAGACAGAGCAGATGAGCTCCAGGGGTTAATTTGCAGACTATTGTAATCTACACCATGTGGAGAGACAATTCAGTTTTGTCTTGCCAGTTTTGTAGGAAGAAAAGCTCGCATAATACATGAGTCAGGAGACTACAGACAAATAGAAAGAGTTTGTAAATACGCTTACACTTGCTGCATCATTTTAAATCTTTTCTTTTTCTCTCTAAGTTCCGCAAATGGTTGGAGAAGGCAGAGATTGCTCGTCAGGAATTTCCAACCCACTTGAAGCCCCCGGGTTTGACCGATGTGAGGAGGGAAGAGCTTAACAAACAGATTTATCAGTGGCGGGAGCAGAACCCAGTAAGTACAACTAATATAATCTGACCTACTCTACTGCATTTTGGAACTTTTTGTGCACTAAAAACAAAAGGTTGCTGCTGACCCTATGGTTGTTACCTCTCAAATTACTATTCCTCCATAGGATGAGAGCACCTAACCATATCACTTGATTACTTTATGTTCATGTCTTGGTGTACAAGAAGCTGCTGAGCACTTTGATACTTGTGGAGCTAGTGCCTCTCCTGGTTGGCCAGGTCGTGATGAGTTAAACTGACACTTGCGTCCACTATAGGAAGGCACTAGAGTGACAGCATCCAGCTCCCTTGCCACAAGGGTTATATGGCTCATAACAAACAAAGTCTCACATTTGCACACTAAATTCTTATAATCTCAAACCTTTTATTTTATGACAGTAATGTTTGCAAGACAAGCACTGAAAACACATTTCTCTATTCTTCTTTCCAACCAAATGCTCAATGCTTGAAATAATATTCCTGCGAAATTGGAAACAACCATAATCTATGCAATATTAGCCATGCAGTGCATATGTTCTCTCTTCTACATTCTTTTCAGCATTGTCAAGCTATGTCTGTGGAAGTAAAGCCCTTTGTTTTTTGCTCTGCATTGTAAGTATGTGTCATCATAAAGATTGGCTGGTGACATGTCCAGACAAATATTCAATCAAACATGCATGGTTTTCACTAATATGTCTATATCGGTAGAGGAATGACTTAATGTGAAAATTTTGTCTTCCACAGACAAGGATTGAAAGCAGGGAAGAGCTGGAATCCACACACAAACATGCTCAAGAGCTGTTGGCAAGGCATTATCAGCACATCAGGTCATACAGGAAACTACAGTATCAGCTGGAGAATCTGGTGGCACGGCTGGATACAGATATGGAACTTGTTGCCTGTAGGTTTGCACTGTCGTTTCTGGTTGGATTTAGTCTTTTCAACCCACAAGACTGACATTTCAGTTTGACCATAAAAGTGGATACCCTAAGAGACCAAAAGATGGTCTGACAGAATCTATCGCATTCCCTTGTGTTGAGTATGTCAGATTGATTTTGTGTTCTCTCAGGAACTTGACCATAGGCAATGCTAGATATTGTCAGAATGTTGGTGACCTGTGTCTCTGAAATGGCGACGGCACTGACTTTTTCTCAGATAGTTGAGAAAGGTATTGAGTGGCTTGGCCAGCAGGGTAAAAATGATGTGAAGTTCTGTGACTCATCACTGTTAACTGCATCTAATACCAAAGCCATTAAGCCATGGGGCTCCTTTTTGGGCAGTATTAATCTTTATTCTGTGTTTATCTTTTTCAGTGGCCCCAAGTCTTAAGGAGGTGACAGAGAAAGATGTAGAAATGTACTCAAGTCGGTCACTACCTGTGGCTACTGCAGCCAAACAGTATCATAACCACATGATGAAAAAGTTACAACAACCTTGGTGGAAGACATTGGGGATGGACGACTTGGAGGTGGATGAGGATGAGAAGGAGAGAGTAGAGGCAGAGGTCTTGCTGGAGACGATGGGGATATGAGAATAGAAAGATGTAGAGGCATATTGGAGACTTTCCGCCATACTTTACAGGAGTGCCGATATTTGGACAGTGTTAGCAAAAAGGTTTGGCCAATAGAGACTGCCTTTGAGGTGAAGTGACAGGGGCTTGGCAGGAGATTTTAAAAAGGAAAATGGCTGACTTTCTGAATCAAGTTGGCACCATCACAACAATGAGACACATCCAGGAATGCAGAAATAGACGAAAAAAAAATTTGAGGAATGAGAAGATGGCTTGAAAGAGTCATGTGTGGAATGATGGAAAGAGTGAGGGATGGTTGAATAATCAAAAAAGAGAGAAAATACAAAAGAGAGTGAGAATGACTATGAAAGGGAAGAAGTAAGAAAATGAGAAAGAGAGATACTGAAGCAAGATATAAATGCTGGGCTTTTTTTTAGGAGGAAATAGCCTTTCTGGACTCTTGTTGTAGTTAGTGTCCACTTGTCTCTTTAGGATGACCATTAGCCAGTTGGTATGCTCTAATACCACAGTTGATTGTGGTAGTATAAGGGAAGGATAAAGGCTAATATGTAGCTATTGTGAGAAAGTATGAATCCTCTGGAACTAGCAGTGGGGTGAGGTCATCCAAGTCTCTTACTGGGGATGATATCTGGACTTACTGATGAGATTCTTTGTTTTGAAAGGTCCAGTATGTCCAGTATGAATCCTCTGGAACTAGCAGTGGGGTGGGATCACCCAAGTCTCTTGCTGGGGATGATATCTGGACTTACTGATGAGATTCTTTGTTTTGAAAGGTCCGGTATTTCTAGATCCTGTGGAGTAGGTTAAGAAGGGTAACACTACACATTTTACAGCCCTCCTTTAAGTATTTTTGTGAATTGCCCTGCATTCATGAATAATCTTAGGTTTGAAGAGACAGTGCTAATGATATTATGGACCTCCTTGTGATTAGGGATTATGAGGGATTCTACATTCTTGTCAAGATTTTAATGTAAGGGTTGAGAGAGTAAGATACTCTGACCCTCTAGATGTGGCTTATGATTATCGTGAACTTCCCATACTGGTGCAGACTGTGATATTGTAAAGTAGATCTGTTTATTTAATAGCTGCTTATAGATCTCTGTCTTACATGTTGACTTAAAACATTGTATTCCACTAAAACTGAGATGATTGCTTACGATCCTTTATGTTTCGGCTTGAGGAGACCAAATCCCTCATAAAATAGTCAGAAACTGGGAGTTTTAGTTTAGACAAGCGGTCTGATAACGTCGCTTAAATCAGCCTGATCTTTGACCCCTGAATCTGCCATTATGTAAATCCTTATTTATCTGAACTTCTGGTATAGCCATGACAAATGGATTGAATTTTTTGGTCTCTTTAGACACATAATTTTTAAAGCCAGACTGAAATATCAGTCTCTAGTTACTAAGACTCTATTCATATTAACAATGATAATATTTTCACTCTTGAAATTTCTCCTTTTTTAGCTGCACTCTCTGTATAGAATAGGTTCATTTCAATTCAGTGAATGGGATGTAAAAAATATCTGATCACTTTGTACAATACTGTGTATACTCAAAATAAATTTTATGCAACAGTATTCATTTTTTGCCTTGTTTTTCCAGCCCATTTCATGTCTTTCTGTTATCATCTTTACTATACCTGGCAGTCTGTCTTGTGTCAGTTCAGGCAAAAATGATTATCACAGATTTGGGAGCTTTGGCATTTCATACAACCTTTTCAATCTTGTTTTATCCCAACATGGACTAAAGGATATGCATTTGTTATACAGTACATGTATCAACAATGCAAGCATCAAGTAAAACTTACTACCCCTTTAGGAACAAGTGTTAAATTTTTGTATCCTGTTGGTGGCGATCCATGAAACTTGTGCATCAAACTTATGCAGCTACCAGCTGCTTTACATTTAGAGAAGCAGCAATCTTCAAGGCAAAATGATAAGACTTGAGTCACATAGTGAGGGCATTGCAAGGACAGTAAGTGTATTGTGCTACTAGAGTTAAATGGTTTTTCTTATGAACTAAAAGTGATGGGGCGGCAAAACTTGTAACTCCATTTTTCTCAATAATGATTCTCCACCTCTTTTGTCCTCATATCTTCGCTCTGTCAACAATTTGGGTTTTAAAAATAATAGGGGACAAAGTAAAATTACATAACCTATTCAAAAGTTCAGTCGTCCCAGACAAACTTGAAACTAGTTCAAATATGTGAGATCTACTCACGACTTTCAAAAACAAAGAACTGTGAGTGGCCATGAACAATAGTTACATAATAAATAAAAAGGTTGACCTTGGTTAGATTTTCATTTTTTTTGTCCCAGGTCTAGTTAAATTAAAAAAAAAATATGCTGCAAACGGAATGCCTTCACATTCCCCTCGTTTTCTTTGTGAAATCTACTTTCACTGTCAAACTGTGACGGGAGATCTATATAATCTTTAGTCGGCAACGGAGTGGCACCCATTCACCCTCCCCTCACTTTCTCAGCGGTTCTTCGAAGATTTGAGTTTGAGCTCTGCAATAAAATTTCTCCCAGTTTTGCCTCAACAAATCAAGTGATCGACACAGTCAAGCCTAGATCTAGCCTAGTGGAGGCAGTGTGTAGTGTAGTGTGTTGTCCGCTTTTCAATAGAGTGTCCAACCAATTCTAGAAATAAACGAAATGTGGGTGGCTTTATCCTTAAATATGAGACACATTAATTTGTCTTCATCATTTAAAACTTCATCAAGCAAAATGATGATATTCGCCATAACGTTCCCATTTCTGAAATATACTGTGGACCCAGTAATTCTGTCTTCTGTAATGGCGTCTTTTCTTTAACAAGAAGAACCACAAGAGCTGTATCGCTAACACACACAGCGCTTTCATCTTGAGATGTGAATCCTGAATAGAAAGTGAAATAGATACACTCCGATTGCATATCCAATTCGATTTCTATTCTCCCAAAATCACGAGGGGACTGTAAAGGCACTCCGTTTGCAGCCTTACCAAGATCTTTTTCTCTCGTCAATAAAAACCACATGATTGTATTTTGTTACCATAGGACAAAAAGGTTATGATAAGAAATGAATTATTTTTCTCATAAGTATTTGAAAAAAACTTTGTTCTCGTGGGAAAAGAGGGCAGAGGGCTGTCTGTGCGCTCCGTATCCTCCCCTCTTCCCCCAACGTTTCAAAAAGACCTCTCCCCTCCACCCCCTCCACACACACACACACACAAAGATAGACATGCACACAAAGACAGACAGACACACAGGCACAGATACACTCTCTCTCTCTCTTTCTTTCTCTCTATCTCTCTCTCTTCTTGACTTCACTTCAAATACAAATCCTTATATTTTTCTTACAGATATTATGAAGACAGGATTTTATTGCTAAACAACTACCATTTATTTAAAAGTGCGTACGTGCGTGTGCGTGTGTGTGTGTGTGTAAGTGACAGAGAGTGTGAATGAGACAGAGAGGTGGTTTAGGCGTCTCTCTCGTTCTCTCTCTTTCGGCTTTCGATCGAGGTACTAATACTATTCTAAAATGCGCCACTCGGTGCCACTGAATGGAGCGCATCAAGTGCACCATCTCGTCGCTATGGACCTTCAATGAGGTATTTTCAGACGAGTCAGTTACACCACGTGATCTAGGGATTGCTAGGCTATTTTGATAAGTGACGAGTAATCATACATGAGCAGAGCATGTAAACAAACCAGCGTGTGAGCAAGATTTCCTAGGTCACGTGATGGAGCTGAAAATACCTAATTGAACAACAAAGATTAAATAGTGTAATTTCAATTTTTACTTTCAATGTTTAGAGCCAGGTTACAGCGTTGTTGCACATATGACTGTATTTAATGAACAGATTTACTGCAGGAGGAACTCCTAACTTCTCAATGTTCTTTGAAAATTTACTCTCATCAGAGTGCATCGAGTACCTCCGTTTCCTCCTCTCTTCCCCCCACGTTTCAAACAGACCTCTTCTCTCCACCCCCTCCACACACACACACGCACATACGCATACACACAGAGACAGACACACACACAAAGACAGACAGACAGGCGCACACGCACAGACTCTCTCGCTTTCTCTCTATCTCTCTCTCTCTTCTTGACTTCACTACAAATACAAATCCTTATGTTTGTCTTACAGATATTGCCAAGACAAGATGTTATTGCTAAACAACTACCACTTATTAAAAGTGCAAAATACGATCTTTGAACACTACTCAAAGGTCGCATGACCTATGATCTCCCCCACAAGAGTGGAAATTGGGTCTCAAGTTTTTGTTATTATTAATTTGCTCTTCTGAGTGCAAATCATGTGAACGGTAAACACTTCTCGACCTATTTTATTCACACAAGACACGACCAATCTAGACAGCTTGTCAAAAATAATTTGTTTTAAAAAGTTTTTTTTTTGGTTTTGGCTGAGATGTTATCAATCTAGTGTTGCCACTCCTAGGGTTTTTCTCCCTTCTGCAATTCGAAAAGCCATTTGTTTCTAGGTAGGCGGGAAATCACTTCTCGTAAAGTGATGGACAGAAAGTCGTGAAATATAGGGTAAAATGGGCAAAATGCCAAGTTTTCTTATTTTCAATGATGAAATTGCAAGATTTTCCAACAAAATGTGTTTCATTAGGCCTATTGAGCGTAGGCAGGAGAAAAATCACTTTCACTGCAGAGAAGAAGCACATGACCAGAGTGGCAATAGGGAATTAATTTCACGAGTTCACTCATGAAAAGGAAAAACAAAAACTGAAGGGTACAAAAAGCTGCAGAGACAGGCGCAGTTCACAGATCGCCGGGTGCTTTTGGGGAATCACTGCCTGATCATCAACTTTACTCATGTCATGTCAATGGTGATGATGTTTGAGATGTGATGGCCCCAGCAAGCTTGCTGCCCCAACTCCAGTGTTCGCCCCCATACAGCCAGATCAGCTTTTCAGACCTTCATCCTAATGCTGCATCTGACCACTGTTC